>JAXIVJ010004642.1:0-81021 GCA_036785665.1 Chirona hameri | reverse complement strand
TGAGAGGGCCCCCAGCTGAGCCCCAGGTCCTGAGAGGGCCATGCCAGGTCTGAGAGGGCCCATGCAGGTCTGAGAGGGCCCATGTCAGGTCTGAGAGGGCCCATGCCAGGTCGAGAGGGCCCATGCCAGTTCTGAGAGGGCCCATGCCAGGTCTGAAGAGGGCCATGCCAGGTCTGAGAGCCCTGCCAGGTCTGAGAGGGCCCATGCCAGGTCTGAGAGGGGCCCATGCCAGGGTCTGAGAGGGGCCCATGCCAGGTCTGAGAGGGGCCCATGCAAGGTCTGAGGGCCCCATCCAGGTCTGAGAGGGCCCATGCCAGGTCTGAGAGGGGCCCATGCCAGGTCTGGAGAGGGCCCATGCCAGGTCTGAGAGGGCCCATGCCAGGTCTGAGAGGGCCCATGCCAGGTCTGAGAGGGCCCATGCCAGGTCTGAGAGGGCCCATGCCAGGTCTGAGAGGGCCCATGCCAGGTCTGAGAGGGCCCATGCCAGGTCTGAGAGGGCCCATGCAGGTCTGAGAGGGCCCATGCCAGGTCCTGAGAGGGCCCATGCCAGGTCTGAGAGGGCCCATGCCAGGTCTGAGAGGGCCCATTCGGGCCAGGTCTGAGAGGGGCCCATGCCAGGTCTGAGAGGGCCCATCCAGGTCTGAGAGGGGCCCATGCCAGGTCTGAGAGGGCCCATGCCAGGTCTGAGAGGGCCCATTGCCAGGTCTGAGAGGGCCCATGCCAGGTCTGAGAGGGGCCCATGCCAGGTCTGAGAGGGCCCATGCCAGGTCTGAGAGGGCCCATGCCAGGTCTGAGAGGGCCCATGCCAGGTCTGAGAGGGCCCATGCCAGGTCTGAGAGGGCCCATGCCAGGTCTGAGAGGGCCCATGCCAGGTCTGAGAGGGCCCATGCCAGGTCTGAGAGGGCCCATGCCAGGTCTGAGAGGGCCCATGCCAGGTCTGAGAGGGCCCATGCCAGGTCTGAGAGGGCCCATTCCAGGTCTGAGGGCCCATGCCAGGTCTGAGAGGGCCCATGCCAGGTCTGAGAGGGCCCATGCCAGGTCTGAGAGGGCCCATGCCAGGTCTGAGAGGGCCCATGCCAGGTCTGAGAGGGCCATGCCAGGTCTGAGAGGGCCCATGCCAGGTCTGAGAGGGCCCATGCCAGGTCTGAGAGGGCCCATTCCAGGTCTGAGAGGGCCCATGGCCAGGTCTGAGAGGGCCCATGCCAGGTCTGAGAGGGCCCATGCCAGGTCTGAGAGGGCCATGCCAGGTCTGAGAGGGCCCATGCCAGGTCTGAGAGGGCCCATGCCAGGTCTGAGAGGGCCCATGCCAGGTCTGAGAGGGCCCATGCCAGGTCTGAGAGGGCCCATGCCAGGTCTGAGAGGGCCCATGCCAGGTCTGAGAGGGCCCATGCCAGGTCTGAGAGGGCCCATGCCAGGTCTGAGAGGGCCCATGCCAGGTCTGAGAGGGCCCATGCCAGGTCTGAGAGGGCCCATGCCAGGTCTGAGAGGGCCCATGCCAGGTCTGAGAGGGCCCATGCCAGGTCTGAGAGGGCCCATGCCAGGTCTGAGAGGGCCCATGCCAGGTCTGAGAGGGCCCATGCCAGGTCTGAGAGGGCCCATGCCAGGTCTGAGAGGGCCCATGCCAGGTCTGAGAGGGCCCATGCCAGGTCTGAGAGGGCCCATGCCAGGTCTGAGAGGGCCCATGCCAGGTCTGAGAGGGCCCATGCCAGGTCTGAGAGGGCCCATGCCAGGTCTGAGAGGGCCCATGCCAGGTCTGAGAGGGCCCATGCCAGGTCTGAGAGGGCCAGGTGGGCCATCAGGTCTGAGAGGGCCCATGCCAGGTCTGAGAGGGCCCATGCCAGGTCTGAGAGGGCCCATGCCAGGTCTGAGAGGGCCCATGCCAGGTCTGAGAGGGCCCATGCCAGGTCTGAGAGGGCCCATTCCAGGTCTGAGAGGGCCCATGCCAGGTCTGAGAGGGCCCATGCCAGGTCTGAGAGGGCCCATGCCAGGTCTGAGAGGGCCCATGCCAGGTCTGAGAGGGCCCATGCAGGTCTGAGAGGGCCCATGCCAGGTCTGAGAGGGCCCATGCCAGGTCTGAGAGGGCCCATGCCAGGTCTGAGAGGGCCCATGCCAGGTCTGAGAGGGCCCATGCCAGGTCTGAGAGGGCCCATGCCAGGTCTGAGAGGGCCCATGCCAGGTCTGAGAGGGCCCATGCCAGGTCTGAGAGGGCCCATGCCAGGTCTGAGAGGGCCCATGCCAGGTCTGAGAGGGCCCATGCCAGGTCTGAGAGGGCCCATGCCAGGTCTGAGAGGGCCCATGCCAGGTCTGAGAGGGCCCATGCCAGGTCTGAGAGGGCCCATGCCAGGTCTGAGAGGGCCCATGCCAGGTCTGAGAGGGCCCATGCCAGGTCTGAGAGGGCCCATGCCAGGTCTGAGAGGGCCCATGCCAGGTCTGAGAGGGCCCATGCCAGGTCTGAGAGGGCCCATGCCAGGTCTGAGAGGCCCATGCCAGGTCTGAGAGGGCCCATGCCAGGTCTGAGAGGGCCCATGCCAGGTCTGAGAGGGCCCATGCCAGGTCTGAGAGGGCCCATGCCAGGTCTGAGAGGGCCCATGCCAGGTCTGAGAGGGCCCATGCCAGGTCTGAGAGGGCCCATGCCAGGTCTGAGAGGGCCCATGCCAGGTCTGAGAGGGCCCATGCCAGGTCTGAGAGGGCCCATGCCAGGTCTGAGAGGGCCCATGCCAGGTCTGAGAGGGGCCCATGCAGGTCTGAGAGGGCCCATGCCAGGTCTGAGAGGGCCCATGCCAGGTCTGAGAGGGCCCATGCCAGGTCTGAGAGGGCCCCATGCCAGGTCTGAGAGGGCCCATGCCAGGTCTGAGAGGGCCCATGCCAGGTCTGAGAGGGCCATGCCAGGTCTGAGAGGGCCCATGCCAGGTCTGAGAGGGCCCATTCCAGGTCTGAGAGGGCCCATGCCAGGTCTGAGAGGGCCCATGCCAGGTCCTGAGAGGGCCCATGCCAGGTCTGAGAGGGCCCATGCCAGGTCTGAGAGGGCCCATGCCAGGTCTGAGAGGGCCCATGCCAGGTCTGAGAGGGCCCATTCCAGGTCTGAGAGGGCCCATGCCAGGTCTGAGAGGGCCCATTCCAGGTCTGAGAGGGCCCATGCCAGGTCTGAGAGGGCCCATGCCAGGCCTGAGAGGGCCCATGCCAGGTCTGAGAGGGCCCCATGCCAGGTCTGAGAGGGCCCATTCCAGGTCTGAGAGGGCCCATGCCAGGTCTGAGAGGGCCCATTCCAGGTCTGAGAGGGCCCATGCCAGGTCTGAGAGGGCCCATGCCAGGTCTGAGAGGGCCCATGCCAGGTCTGAGAGGGCCCATGCCAGGTCTGAGAGGGCCCATTCCAGGTCTGAGAGGGCCCATGCCAGGTCTGAGAGGGCCCATGCCAGGTCTGAGAGGGCCCATGCCAGGTCTGAGAGGGCCCATGCCAGGTCTGAGAGGCCCATGCCAGGTCTGAGAGGGCCCATGCCAGGTCTGAGAGGGCCCATTCCAGGTCTGAGAGGGCCCATGCCAGGTCTGAGAGGGCCCATTCCAGGTCTGAGAGGGCCCATGCCAGGTCTGAGAGGGCCCATGCCAGGTCTGAGAGGGCCCATGCCAGGTCTGAGAGGGCCCATGCCAGGTCTGAGAGGGCCCATGCCAGGTCTGAGAGGGCCCATGCCAGGTCTGAGAGGGCCCATTCCAGGTCTGAGAGGGCCCATGCAGGTCTGAGAGGGCCCATGCCAGGTCTGAGAGGGGGCCCATGCCAGGTCTGAGAGGGCCCATGCCAGGTCTGAGAGGGCCCATGCCAGGTCTGAGAGGGCCCATGCCAGGTCTGAGAGGGCCCATTCCAGGTCTGAGAGGGCCCATGCAGGTCTGAGAGGGCCCATGCCAGGTCTGAGAGGGCCCATGCCAGGTCTGAGAGGGCCCATGCCAGGTCTGAGAGGGCCCATGCCAGGTCTGAGAGGGCCCATGCCAGGTCTGAGAGGGCCCATGCCAGGTCTGAGAGGGCCCATGCCAGGTCTGAGAGGGCCATTCAGGTCTGAGAGGGCCCATGCCAGGTCTGAGAGGGCCCATGCCAGGTCTGAGAGGGCCCATGCCAGGTCTGAGAGGGCCCATGCCAGGTCTGAGAGGGCCCATGCCAGGTCTGAGAGGGCCCATGCCAGGTCTGAGAGGGCCCATGCCAGGTCTGAGAGGGCCCATGCCAGGTCTGAGAGGGCCCATGCCAGGTCTGAGAGGGCCCATGCCAGGTCTGAGAGGGCCCATGCCAGGTCTGAGAGGGCCATGCCAGGTCTGAGAGGGCCCATGCCAGGTCTGAGAGGGCCCATGCCAGGTCTGAGAGGGCCCATGCCAGGTCTGAGAGGGCCCATGCCAGGTCTGAGAGGGCCAGGGCCCATGCCAGGTCTGAGAGGGCCCATGCCAGGTCTGAGAGGGCCCATGCCAGGTCTGAGAGGGCCCATGCCAAGGTCTGAGAGGGCCCATGCCAGGTCTGAGAGGGCCCATGCCAGGTCTGAGAGGGCCCATGCCAGGTCTGAGAGGGCCCATGCCAGGTCTGAGAGGGCCCATGCCAGGTCTGAGAGGGCCCATGCCAGGTCTGAGAGGGCCCATGCCAGGTCTGAGAGGGCCCATGCCAGGTCTGAGAGGGCCCATTCCAGGTCTGAGAGGGCCCATGCCAGGTCTGAGAGGGCCCATTCCAGGTCTGAGAGGGCCCATGCCAGGTCTGAGAGGGCCCATGCCAGGTCTGAGAGGGCCCATGCCAGGTCTGAGAGGGCCCATGCCAGGTCTGAGAGGGCCCATGCCAGGTCTGAGAGGGCCCATGCCAGGTCTGAGAGGGCCCATTCCAGGTCTGAGAGGGCCCATGCCAGGTCTGAGAGGGCCCATGCCAGGTCTGAGAGGGCCCATGCCAGGTCTGAGAGGGCCCATGCCAGGTCTGAGAGGGCCCATGCCAGGTCTGAGAGGGCCCATGCCAGGTCTGAGAGGGCCCATGCCAGGTCTGAGAGGGCCCATTCCAGGTCTGAGAGGGCCCATGCCAGGTCTGAGAGGGCCCATGCCAGGTCTGAGAGGGCCCATGCCAGGTCTGAGAGGGCCCATGCCAGGTCTGAGAGGGCCCATGCCAGGTCTGAGAGGGCCCATGCCAGGTCTGAGAGGGCCCATGCCAGGTCTGAGAGGGCCCATGCCAGGTCTGAGAGGGCCCATGCCAGGTCTGAGAGGGCCCATGCCAGGTCTGAGAGGGCCCATTCCAGGTCTGAGAGGGCCCATGCCAGGTCTGAGAGGGCCCATGCCAGGTCTGAGAGGGCCCATGCCAGGTCTGAGAGGGCCCATTCCAGGTCTGAGAGGGCCCATGTCAGGTCTGAGAGGGCCCATGCCAGGTCTGAGAGGGCCCATGCCAGGTCTGAGAGGGCCCATGCCAGGTCTGAGAGGGCCCATGCCAGGTCTGAGAGGGCCCATTCCAGGTCTGAGAGGGCCCATGCCAGGTCTGAGAGGGCCCATGCCAGGTCTGAGAGGGCCCATGCCAGGTCTGAGAGGGCCCATGCCAGGTCTGAGAGGGCCCATGCCAGGTCTGAGAGGGCCCATGCCAGGTCTGAGAGGGCCCATGCCAGGTCTGAGAGGGCCCATGCCAGGTCTGAGAGGGCCCATGCCAGGTCTGAGAGGGCCCATTCCAGGTCTGAGAGGGCCCATGCCAGGTCTGAGAGGGCCCATGCCAGGTCTGAGAGGGCCCATGCCAGGTCTGAGAGGGCCCATGCCAGGTCTGAGAGGGCCCATGCCAGGTCTGAGAGGGCCCATACCAGGTCTGAGAGGGCCCATGCCAGGTCTGAGAGGGCCCATGCCAGGTCTGAGAGGGCCCATGCCAGGTCTGAGAGGGCCCATGCCAGGTCTGAGAGGGCCCATTCCAGGTCTGAGAGGGCCCATGCCAGGTCTGAGAGGGCCATGCCAGGTCTGAGAGGGCCCATGCCAGGCCTGAGAGGGCCCATGCCAGGTCTGAGAGAGCCCATGCCAGGCCTGAGAGGGCCCATGCCAGGTCTGAGAGGGCCCATGCCAGGTCTGAGAGGGCCCATTACAGGTCTGAGAGGGCCCATGCCAGGTCTGAGAGGGCCCATTCCAGGTCTGAGAGGGCCCATGCCAGGTCTGAGAGGGCCCATGCCAGGTCTGAGAGGGCCCATGCCAGGCCTGAGAGGGCCCATGCCAGGCCTGAGAGGGCCCATGCCAGGTCTGAGAGGGCCCATTCCAGGTCTGAGAGGGCCCATTCCAGGTCTGAGAGGGCCCATGCCAGGTCTGAGAGGGCCCATGCCAGGTCTGAGAGGGCCCATGCCAGGTCTGAGAGGGCCCATGCCAGGTCTGAGAGGGCCCATTCCAGGTCTGAGAGGGCCCATGCCAGGTCTGAGAGGGCCCATGCCAGGTCTGAGAGGGCCCATGCCAGGTCTGAGAGGGCCCATGCCAGGTCTGAGAGGGCCCATTCCAGGTCTGAGAGGGCCCATGCCAGGTCTGAGAGGGCCCATGCCAGGTCTGAGAGGGCCCATGCCAGGTCTGAGAGGGCCCATGCCCGGTCTGAGAGGGCCCATGCCAGGTCTGAGAGGGCCCATGCCAGGTCTGAGAGGGCCCATGCCAGGTCTGAGAGGGCCCATGCCAGGTCTGAGAGGGCCCATTCCAGGTCTGAGAGGGCCCATGCCAGGTCTGAGAGGGCCCATGCCAGGTCTGAGAGGGCCCATGCCAGGTCTGAGAGGGCCCATGCCCGGTCTGAGAGGGCCCATGCCAGGTCTGAGAGGGCCCATGCCAGGTCTGAGAGGGCCCATGCCAGGTCTGAGAGGGCCCATGCCAGGTCTGAGAGGGCCCATGCCAGGTCTGAGAGGGCCCATGCCAGGTCTGAGAGGGCCCATGCCAGGTCTGAGAGGGCCCATTCCAGGTCTGAGAGGGCCCATGCCAGGTCTGAGAGGGCCCATGCCAGGTCTGAGAGGGCCCATGCCAGGTCTGAGAGGGCCCATGCCAGGTCTGAGAGGGCCCATGCCAGGTCTGAGAGGGCCCATGCCAGGTCTGAGAGGGCCCATTCCAGGTCTGAGAGGGCCCATGCCAGGTCTGAGAGGGCCCATGCCAGGTCTGAGAGGGCCCATGCCAGGTCTGAGAGGGCCCATGCCAGGTCTGAGAGGGCCCATGCCAGGTCTGAGAGGGCCCATGCCAGGTCTGAGAGGGCCCATGCCAGGTCTGAGAGGGCCCATGCCAGGTCTGAGAGGGCCCATGCCAGGTCTGAGAGGGCCCATTCCAGGTCTGAGAGGGCCCATGCCAGGTCTGAGAGGGCCCATGCCAGGTCTGAGAGGGCCCATGCCAGGTCTGAGAGGGCCCATGCCAGGTCTGAGAGGGCCCATGCCAGGTCTGAGAGGGCCCATGTCAGGTCTGAGAGGGCCCATGCCAGGTCTGAGAGGGCCCATGCCAGGTCTGAGAGGGCCCATGCCAGGTCTGAGAGGGCCCATGCCAGGTCTGAGAGGGCCCATGCCAGGTCTGAGAGGGCCCATGCCAGGTCTGAGAGGGCCCATGCCAGGTCTGAGAGGGCCCATGCCAGGTCTGAGAGGGCCCATGCCAGGTCTGAGAGGGCCCATGCCAGGTCTGAGAGGGCCCATGCCAGGTCTGAGAGGGCCCATTCCAGGTCTGAGAGGGCCCATGCCAGGTCTGAGAGGGCCCATGCCAGGTCTGAGAGGGCCCATGCCAGGTCTGAGAGGGCCCATGCAAGGTCTGAGAGGGCCCATGCCAGGTCTGAGAGGGCCCATGCCAGGTCTGAGAGGGCCCATGCCAGGTCTGAGAGGACCCATGCCAGGTCTGAGAGGGCCCATGCCAGGTCTGAGAGGGCCCATGCCAGGTCTGAGAGGGCCCATGCCAGGTCTGAGAGGGCCCATGCCAGGTCTGAGAGGGCCCATGCCAGGTCTGAGAGGGCCCATGCCAGGTCTGAGAGGGCCCATTCCAGGTCTGAGAGGGCCCATGCCAGGTCTGAGAGGGCCCATTCCAGGTCTGAGAGGGCCCATGCCAGGTCTGAGAGGGCCCATGCCAGGTCTGAGAGGGCCCATGCCAGGTCTGAGAGGGCCCATGCCAGGTCTGAGAGGGCCCATGCCAGGTCTGAGAGGGCCCATGCCAGGTCTGAGAGGGCCCATTCCAGGTCTGAGAGGGCCCATGCCAGGTCTGAGAGGGCCCATGCCAGGTCTGAGAGGGCCCATGCCAGGTCTGAGAGGGCCCATTCCAGGTCTTAGAGGGCCCATGCCAGGTCTGAGAGGGCCCATGCCAGGTCTGAGAGGGCCCATGCCAGGTCTGAGAGGGCCCATGCCAGGTCTGAGAGGGCCCATGCCAGGTCTGAGAGGGCCCATGCCAGGTCTGAGAGGGCCCATGCCAGGTCTGAGAGGGCCCATGCCAGGTCTGAGAGGGCCCATGCCAGGTCTGAGAGGGCCCATGTCAGGTCTGAGAGGGCCCATTCCAGGTCTGAGAGGGCCCATGCCAGGTCTGAGAGGGCCCATGCCAGGTCTGAGAGGGCCCATGCCAGGTCTGAGAGGGCCCATTCCAGGTCTGAGAGGGCCCATGCCAGGTCTGAGAGGGCCCATGCCAGGTCTGAGAGGGCCCATGCCAGGTCTGAGAGGGCCCATGCCAGGTCTGAGAGGGCCCATTCCAGGTCTGAGAGGGCCCATGCCAGGTCTGAGAGGGCCCATGCCAGGTCTGAGAGGGCCCATGCCAGGTCTGAGAGGGTCCATGCCAGGTCTGAGAGGGCCCATGCCAGGTCTGAGAGGGCCCATGCCAGGTCTGAGAGGGCCCATGCCAGGTCTGAGAGGGCCCATGCCAGGTCTGAGAGGGCCCATGCCAGGTCTGAGAGGGCCCATTCCAGGTCTGAGAGGGCCCATGCCAGGTCTGAGAGGGCCCATGCCAGGTCTGAGAGGGCCCATGCCAGGTCTGAGAGGGCCCATGCCAGGTCTGAGAGGGCCCATGCCAGGTCTGAGAGGGCCCATACCAGGTCTGAGAGGGCCCATGCCAGGTCTGAGAGGGCCCATGCCAGGTCTGAGAGGGCCCATGCCAGGTCTGAGAGGGCCCATGCCAGGTCTGAGAGGGCCCATGCCAGGTCTGAGAGGGCCCATGCCAGGTCTGAGAGGGCTCATGCCAGGTCTGAGAGGGCCCATTCCAGGTCTGAGAGGGCCCATGCCAGGTCTGAGAGGGCCCATGCCAGGTCTGAGAGGGCCCATGCCAGGTCTGAGAGGGCCCATGCCAGGTCTGAGAGGGCCCATGCCAGGTCTGAGAGGGCCCATGCCAGGTCTGAGAGGGCCCATGCCAGGTCTGAGAGGGCCCATGCCAGGTCTGAGAGGGCCCATGCCAGGTCTGAGAGGGCCCATGCCAGGTCTGAGAGGGCCCATGCCAGGTCTGAGAGGGCCCATGCCAGGTCTGAGAGGGCCCATGCCAGGTCTGATAGGGCCCATTCCAGGTCTGAGAGGGCCCATGCCAGGTCTGAGAGGGCCCATGCCAGGTCTGAGAGGGCCCATGCCAGGTCTGAGAGGGCCCATGCCAGGTCTGAGAGGGCCCATGCCAGGTCTGAGAGGGCCCATGCCAGGTCTGAGAGGGCCCATTCCAGGTCTGAGAGGGCCCATGCCAGGTCTGAGAGGGCCCATGCCAGGTCTGAGAGGGCCCATGCCAGGTCTGAGAGGGCCCATGCCAGGTCTGAGAGGGCCCATGCCAGGTCTGAGAGGGCCCATGCCAGGTCTGAGAGGGCCCATGCCAGGTCTGAGAGGGCCCATGCCAGGTCTGAGAGGGCCCATTCCAGGTCTGAGAGGGCCCATGCCAGGTCTGAGAGGGCCCATGCCAGGTCTGAGAGGGCCCATGCCAGGTCTGAGAGGGCACATGCCAGGTCTGAGAGGGCCCATGCCAGGTCTGAGAGGGCCCATGCCAGGTCTGAGAGGGCCCATGCCAGGTCTGAGAGGGCCCATGCCAGGTCTGAGAGGGCCCATGCCAGGTCTGAGAGGGCCCATGCCAGGTCTGAGAGGGCCCATTCCAGGTCTGAGAGGGCCCATGCCAGGTCTGAGAGGGCCCATGCCAGGTCTGAGAGGGCCCATGCCAGGTCTGAGAGGGCCCATGCCAGGTCTGAGAGGGCCCATGCCAGGTCTGAGAGGGCCCATGCCAGGTCTGAGAGGGCCCATGCCAGGTCTGAGAGGGCCCATGCCAGGTCTGAGAGGGCCCATGCCAGGTCTGAGAGGGCCCATGCCAGGTCTGAGAGGGCCCATTCCAGGTCTGAGAGGGCCCATGCCAGGTCTGAGAGGGCCCATGCCAGGTCTGAGAGGGCCCATGCCAGGTCTGAGAGGGCCCATGCCAGGTCTGAGAGGGCCCATTCCAGGTCTGAGAGGGCCCATGCCAGGTCTGAGAGGGCCCATGCCAGGTCTGAGAGGGACCATGCCAGGTCTGAGAGGGCCCATGCCAGGTCTGAGAGGGCCCATTCCAGGTCTGAGAGGGCCCATTCCAGGTCTGAGAGGGCCCATGCCAGGTCTGAGAGGGCCCATGCCAGGTCTGAGAGGGCCCATGCCAGGTCTGAGAGGGCCCATGCCAGGTCTGAGAGGGCCCATGCCAGGTCTGAGAGGGCCCATGCCAGGTCTGAGAGGGCCCATGCCAGGTCTGAGAGGGCCCATTCCAGGTCTGAGAGGGCCCATGCCAGGTCTGAGAGGGCCCATGCCAGGTCTGAGAGGGCCCATGCCAGGTCTGAGAGGGCCCATGCCAGGTCTGAGAGGGCCCATGCCAGGTCTGAGAGGGCCCATGCCAGGTCTGAGAGGGCCCATGCCAGGTCTGAGAGGGCCCATGTCAGGTCTGAGAGGGCCCATGCCAGGTCTGAGAGGGCCCATGCCAGGTCTGAGAGGGCCCATGCCAGGTCTGAGAGGGCCCATTCCAGGTCTGAGAGGGCCCATGCCAGGTCTGAGAGGGCCCATGCCAGGTCTGAGAGGGCCCATGCCAGGTCTGAGAGGGCCCATGCCAGGTCTGAGAGGGCCCATGCCAGGTCTGAGAGGGCCCATTCCAGGTCTGAGAGGGCCCATGCCAGGTCTGAGAGGGCCCATGCCAGGTCTGAGAGGGCCCATGCCAGGTCTGAGAGGGCCCATGCCAGGTCTGAGAGGGCCCATGCCAGGTCTGAGAGGGCCCATGCCAGGTCTGAGAGGGCCCATGCCAGGTCTGAGAGGGCCCATGCCAGGTCTGAGAGGGCCCATGCCAGGTCTGAGAGGGCCCATGCCAGGTCTGAGAGGGCCCATGCCAGGTCTGAGAGGGCCCATTCCAGGTCTGAGAGGGCCCATGCCAGGTCTGAGAGGGCCCATGCCAGGTCTGAGAGGGCCCATGCCAGGTCTGAAAGGGCCCATGCCAGGTCTGAGAGGGCCCATGCCAGGTCTGAGAGGGCCCATGCCAGGTCTGAGAGGGCCCATGCCAGGTCTGAGAGGGCCCATGCCAGGTCTGAGAGGGCCCATGCCAGGTCTGAGAGGGCCCATGCCAGGTCTGAGAGGGCCCATGCCAGGTCTGAGAGGGCCCATGCCAGGTCTGAGAGGGCCCATTCCAGGTCTGAGAGGGCCCATGCCAGGTCTGAGAGGGCCCATGCCAGGTCTGAGAGGGCCCATGCCAGGTCTGAGAGGGCCCATGCCAGGTCTGAGAGGGCCCATTCCAGGTCTGAGAGGGCCCATGCCAGGTCTGAGAGGGCCCATGCCAGGTCTGAGAGGGCCCATGCCAGGTCTGAGAGGGCCCATGCAAGGTCTGAGAGGGCCCATGCCAGGTCTGAGAGGGCCCATGCCAGGTCTGAGAGGGCCCATTCCAGGTTTGAGAGGGCCCATGCCAGGTCTGAGAGGGCCCATGCCAGGTCTGAGAGGGCCCATGCCAGGTCTGAGAGGGCCCATGCCAGGTCTGAGAGGGCCCATGCCAGGTCTGAGAGGGCCCATGCCAGGTCTGAGAGGGCCCATGCCAGGTCTGAGAGGGCCCATGCCAGGTCTGAGAGGGCCCATTCCAGGTCTGAGAGGGCCCATGCCAGGTCTGAGAGGGCCCATGCCAGGTCTGAGAGGGCCATGCCAGGTCTGAGAGGGCCCATGCCAGGTCTGAGAGGGCCCATGCCAGGTCTGAGAGGGCCCATGCCAGGTCTGAGAGGGCCCATGCCAGGTCTGAGAGGGCCCATGCCAGGTCTGAGAGGGCCCATGCCAGGTCTGAGAGGGCCCATGCCAGGTCTGAGAGGGCCCATTCCAGGCCTGAGAGGGCCCATGCCAGGTCTGAGAGGGCCCATGCCAGGTCTGAGAGGGCCCATTCCAGGCCTGAGAGGGCCCATGCCAGGTCTGATAGGGCCCATTCCAGGTCTGAGAGGGCCCACGCCAGGTCTGAGAGGGCCCATGCCAGGTCTGAGAGGGCCCATGCCAGGTCTGAGAGGGCCCATGCCAGGTCTGAGAGGGCCCATGCCAGGTCTGAGAGGGCCCATGCCAGGTCTAAGAGGGCCCATGCCAGGTCTGAGAGGGCCCATTCCAGGCCTGAGAGGGCCCATGCCAGGTCTGAGAGGGCCCATGCCAGGTCTGAGAGGGCCCATGCCAGGTCTGAGAGGGCCCATGCCAGGTCTGAGAGGGCCCATGCCAGGTCTGAGAGGGCCCATGCCAGGTCTGAGAGGGCCCATGCCAGGTCTGAGAGGGCCCATGCCAGGTCTGAGAGGGCCCATGCCAGGTCTGAGAGGGCCCATGCCAGGTCTGAGAGGGCCCATGCCAGGTCTGAGAGGGCCCATTCCAGGCCTGAGAGGGCCCATGCCAGGTCTGAGAGGGCCCATGCCAGGTCTGAGAGGGCCCATGCCAGGTCTGAGAGGGCCCATTCCAGGCCTGGGAGGGCCCATGCCAGGTCTGAGAGGGCCCATTCCAGGCCTGAGAGGGCCCATGCCAGGTCTGAGAGGGCCCATTCCAGGCCTGAGAGGGCCCATGCCAGGTCTGAGAGGGCCCATTCCAGGCCTGAGAGGGCCCATGCCAGGTCTGAGAGGGCCCATTCCAGGCCTGAGAGGGCCCTCGAACGGGTTCTTCCTCCTTATCATAGGGCTCTCTGACATACTAGAAGGGTCCTGGTATTGAGTGAGAGGGCTTTGGATCCGCTTCTCTCATGGTATTTTACATCAACATAAAATGACGGCCGCCAGGCCGTGTGGTTGCAGCCGCGCATAGGGGGCCCGGCAAAATCTCCCGGATGCAGGAGCACCATTTGCACCCCCTGGCTACGCCTCTGCTAGTAACGCAAGCTGATAGTTTTGACATTGAGTAGACGTTGAAAGGCAAATATTGATTATATATTTTTTGGTAGCCACTTTTAACATTTGATCCTATGGACAAATGTTAAAAGTGGCTAACAAAAAATATATAATCAATATTTGCCTTTCAACGTCTACTCAATGTCAAAACTACCAGCTTGTGTTACTACTATATAACATGGGTATAACATATCAACAGTGTTGTTGAATCGACGTCGATAGCGAACATTTATGGTTGAAACGCAACATTGATTCGATACATGAAAACCGCGCCTTCGCCGAGATTTGAACCGGCCACATTCCGCAGGGAAGTCAAGCACCAATCACTAAACTAAAGCGGCTTATAGTTGACGAGGAACTGTGCCACATCTAACCTGGCGCCACAATTGGTGACATCATTTTTTTATTATGAATCCGAGTTTTAACCGCACCCCTAATCGCCCGCCGCCCGGCGTTCGACGCTCGGACTGGCGGACGCTCCGCGCCGCCGAGTTTTTGCACACCTGTTAGGACATCAATTGCGCACACTTTGAAAAAAAATAACCTCGGGTCATCTCAGGTCAGGTCACCAGACCAGGTCAAGTGACCCCACCTCCAAAAATGTTTGCAGTTGTGAAAAAGCCAGAGTTTTTCACCGATCAGTTTGAAACTTACAGGATGTCATGAGGGCATAAGTACTTATAATTCGTATATCTCGGAATTTTGATATCGCTGACTTAAGGTCAGGTCAATTTCGTAACCTCCCCATAATAAGTCAATGGGGAAATATACAAATGCTTCCTATTTCAAGGATATGCATGATATTAGTCCAATTACTTCTGGATCATGTTATTATAGGATATTCCTGATGATCCAAGTGTAATTTTTGTTCAGTGACCCCTATTGTGTCATTTGAGGTCATGCGAGGTCACCATCACTTTTTTGTTAATAACTCCCGACATAATACAGATAGAGAAGTAAAACAGACATCAACGTGTTTGTCTCGTCGAGATACGTCTTCCCATATGTAATATACCCTACTTGGGTCACCACTTGACCTTGACCTGAGGTCAAATTGTTAAGTTGACTTAACAAGGTCACCATGTATATCATTTGAAGCGCCTTGACAAGATAAACACAATGGCGTAAACAGTTTTGCGTTTAAAAAAAGTTAATAGCAAAAACGATTTAGCAAAAAAACGGATTTTTTTTTCTTTTTGACCTCTGAAGCCTCAAGCGTGTATTAGCGTGTATATTGACAGCGTGTATATTGACCTGAGATCAAATCTGAGGAAACCTTAGCGATGGAAAATTTCACTGGCTGGCGTTTGATTTTTTCCGTTTGTTTCTAACTAGCATCGTTTTTGATATATATGGGAATTTCTGGAGCGACGTCCTAAAACAGGAAAAAAACTGGAAAATTTGACCTTTGATGACCTCTGGTGACCTCAATTTTGACCTGACCTAAAAGAACACTGAAATACTTTCGATAGAACATGTATCAAGCTATCAAATGCCTTTCTGCTTCTCGCTACGTAGCGTAGTTTTCGATATCTCAGGGGGGGCAGAAATCAACCCCCCCTGCAGTTCGTGTTCGGCGCAAAGCCCCTGCAGTGCGCGGGTTAAGGCGATGTCATTTGGCTGTAACCGCACGACATTAAATGCAATGTACATGTTTGATTTATTTGAGGCTGTCATGCTGTTCAAGGTTTGCTTTTTGATATATAGATGTTCTCATGAGACACCTCGAGCTTAACTTGAATGTTGAGATAAGATCGTCTTCTGGTCGAGACACAACGTTGCCCATCTACCAGTTATCAACAAATACGCAACGTAAAATCAATAGAAAATGCCATTTAATATATATATTGATTCGTTGTACCACTGTGACGTTACATTTCAGCATGATCGCAACCAAAAGGAAATGTCGCATCAATGTAGTGTGCTACTAGGGTATATATATATATATATATATATATATATATATATATATATATATATATATATATATATATATATATATATATATATATATATATATATATATATATATATATATATATATATATATATATATATATATATATATATATATATATATATATATATATATATATATATATATATATATATATATATATATATATATATATATATATATATATATATATATATATATATATACATATAGATATATAGATATATCGATATTTAGATATGGAGGGGGCCCTGGCAGCGGCCCCCAAGGCCGCCACCTCGTGGTCGCTCCGGACGAGTTGATGTGTCGGGTTGATCGTACCGAGGCGCCGGAATCGGAGCGCCATCAGGGCCGGGCACCTCATCAGCACATGTGCTGGAGTATCGGCCTCCTCCCGGCAGATTGGGCAGGCCGCCCCCTGCAGTCAAGGCTGCTGCACTGGGGGCACTGTCGGGAGGGGCTCCGACCAATCCGGTGCAGGTACGCTGTCGAGCCGGACCAGTGGCCAGCACGCAGCTGTTACGTACGAAATACAAACATCCGTGCTCAGTGCAGTAGCGCTCGAAACAAAGCGCTCAAATGATCCAGAAATAAATGTATTCACATGTAACGCAGCCCGACTTGTAACGCAGCACTATTGGAACCATTTGGTTGCCACTGGTAACAGGTGGGTCGTCCAGAGCATACACTATGACATGCTAAGTCCATTACACAAATATCCATCCATGTCCATTATGGGGACTGAGGTAGTGTCATTCAAAACACCAAACGGTACCCGGCAGCCATAAAATGCGTGCTTACGGTGCCAGCTTGCAGCGGCTTAATACAGCGTATAGCTCAGAAAAGCGTTGTCAATACATCTTCTCACGTGTGACTCATAAACGACACCTGGTAATATAAGTTATCACAATTCACGAATCACGGCATACAGCTGACGGAAATAGGCAGTAGCCAAGTTCAAGCTGCAAACAGGTGCTAGCCAGACATAAGCCTCAGCCCTCAGCCCGATCCTCAGCCCGATCATCAGCCTCAGAACCTCAGCCCGATCATCAGCCTCAGAACCTCAGCCCGATCGTCTGCCAGATCCTCAGCCTCAGAACCTCAGCCCGATCCTCAGCCTCAGAACCTCAGCCCGATCCTCAGCCTCAGAACCTCAGCCCGATCCTCAGCCCGATCCTCAGCCTCAGAACCTCAGCCCGATCCTCAGCCTCAGAACCTCAGCCCGATCCTCAGCCTCAGAACCTCAGCCCGATCCTCAGCCCGATACTCAGCCCGATCCTCAGCCCGATCCTCAGCCTCAGAACCTCAGCCCGATCCTCAGCCTCAGAACCTCAGCCCGATCCTCAGCCTCAGAACCTCAGCCCGATCCTCAGTCTCAGAACCTCAGCCCGATCCTCAGCCTGATCCTCAGCCCGATCGTCTGCCCGATCCTCGGCCCGATCGTCTGCCTGATCCTCAGCCTGATCCTCAGCCTAATCCTCAGCCCGATCCTCAGCCTCAGAACCTCAGCCCGATCCTCAGCCTCAGAACCTCAGCCCGATCGTCTGCGGTCCGTACAACTTGCTGTTGCTGTGCAGTCACTTGGTTGAGCGCGGGGCCTCGCTGGCCGGGGTCGGCTCCCGGTACACTGGGTAGGAGGGAATCCACAGGTCGTGCAGTCACTTGGTTGAGCGCGGGGCCTCGCTGGCCGGGGTCGGCTCCTGGTACACTGGGTAGGAGGGAATCCACAGGTCGTGCAGTCACTTGGTTGAGCGCGGGGCCTCGCTGGCCGGGGTCGGCTCCCGGTACACTGGGTAGGAGGGAATCCACAGGTCGTGCAGTCACTTGGTTGAGCGCGGGGCCTCGCTGGCCGGGGTCGGCTCCCGGTACACTGGGTAGGAGGGAATCCACAGGTCGTGCAGTCACTTGGTTGAGCGCGGGGCCTCGCTGACCGGGGTCGGCTCCCGGTACACTGGGTAGGAGGGAATCCACAGGTCGTGCAGTCACTTGGTTGAGCGCGGGGCCTCGCTGGCCGGGGTCGGCTCCCGGTACACTGGGTAGGAGGGAATCCACAGGTCGTGCAGTCACTTGGTTGAGCGCGGGGCCTCGCTGGCCGGGGTCGGCTCCCGGTACACTGGGTAGGAGGGAATCCACAGGTCGTGCAGTCACTTGGTTGAGCGCGGGGCCTCGCTGGCCGGGGTCGGCTCCTGGTACACTGGGTAGGAGGGAATCCACAGGTCGTGCAGTCACTTGGTTGAGCGCGGGGCCTCGCTGGCCGGGGTCGGCTCCCGGTACACTGGGTAGGAGGGAATCCACAGGTCGTGCAGTCACTTGGTTGAGCGCGGGGCCTCGCTGGCCGGGGTCGGCTCCCGGTACACTGGGTAGGAGGGAATCCACAGGTCGTGCAGTCACTTGGTTGAGCGCGGGGCCTCGCTGGCCGGGGTCGGCTCCTGGTACACTGGGTAGGAGGGAATCCACAGGTCGTGCAGTCACTTGGTTGAGCGCGGGGCCTCGCTGGCCGGGGTCGGCTCCCGGTACACTGGGTAGGAGGGAATCCACAGGTCGTGCAGTCACTTGGTTGAGCGCGGGGCCTCGCTGGCCGGGGTCGGCTCCCGGTACACTGGGTAGGAGGGAATCCACAGGTCGTGCAGTCACTTGGTTGAGCGCGGGGCCTCGCTGACCGGGGTCGGCTCCCGGTACACTGGGTAGGAGGGAATCCACAGGTCGTGCAGTCACTTGGTTGAGCGCGGGGCCTCGCTGGCCGGGGTCGGCTCCCGGTACACTGGGTAGGAGGGAATCCACAGGTCGTGCAGTCACTTGGTTGAGCGCGGGGCCTCGCTGGCCGGGGTCGGCTCCCGGTACACTGGGTAGGAGGGAATCCACAGGTCGTGCAGTCACTTGGTTGAGCGCGGGGCCTCGCTGGCCGGGGTCGGCTCCTGGTACACTGGGTAGGAGGGAATCCACAGGTCGTGCAGTCACTTGGTTGAGCGCGGGGCCTCGCTGGCCGGGGTCGGCTCCCGGTACACTGGGTAGGAGGGAATCCACAGGTCGTGCAGTCACTTGGTTGAGCGCGGGGCCTCGCTGGCCGGGGTCGGCTCCCGGTACACTGGGTAGGAGGGAATCCACAGGTCGTGCAGTCACTTGGTTGAGCGCGGGGCCTCGCTGGCCGGGGTCGGCTCCCGGTACACTGGGTAGGAGGGAATCCACAGGTCGTGCAGTCACTTGGTTGAGCGCGGGGCCTCGCTGGCCGGGGTCGGCTCCCGGTACACTGGGTAGGAGGGAATCCACAGGTCGTGCAGTCACTTGGTTGAGCGCGGGGCCTCGCTGGCCGGGGTCGGCTCCCGGTACACTGGGTAGGAGGGAATCCACAGGTCGTGCAGTCACTTGGTTGAGCGCAGGGCCTCGCTGGCCGGGGTCGGCTCCCGGTACACTGGGTAGGAGGGAATCCACAGGTCGTGCAGTCACTTGGTTGAGCGCGGGGCCTCGCTGGCCGGGGTCGGCTCCCGGTACACTGGGTAGGAGGGAATCCACAGGTCGTGCAGTCACTTGGTTGAGCGCGGGGCCTCGCTGGCCGGGGTCGGCTCCCGGTACACTGGGTAGGAGGGAATCCACAGGTCGTGCAGTCACTTGGTTGAGCGCGGGGCCTCGCTGGCCGGGGTCGGCTCCCGGTACACTGGGTAGGAGGGAATCCACAGGTCGTGCAGTCACTTGGTTGAGCGCGGGGCCTCGCTGGCCGGGGTCGGCTCCCGGTACACTGGGTAGGAGGGAATCCACAGGTCGTGCAGTCACTTGGTTGAGCGCGGGGCCTCGCTGGCCGGGGTCGGCTCCCGGTACACTGGGTAGGAGGGAATCCACAGGTCGTGCAGTCACTTGGTTGAGCGCGGGGCCTCGCTGGCCGGGGTCGGCTCCCGGTACACTGGGTAGGAGGGAATCCACAGGTCGTGCAGTCACTTGGTTGAGCGCGGGGCCTCGCGGGCCGGGGTCGGCTCCCGGTACACTGGGTAGGAGGGAATCCACAGGTCGTGCAGTCACTTGGTTGAGCGCGGGGCCTCGCTGGCCGGGGTCGGCTCCCGGTACACTGGGTAGGAGGGAATCCACAGGTCGTGCAGTCACTTGGTTGGGCGCGGGGCCTCGCTGGCCGGGGTCGGCTCCTGGTACACTGGGTAGGAGGGAATCCACAGGTCGTGCAGTCACTTGGTTGAGCGCGGGGCCTCGCTGGCCGGGGTCGGCTCCCGGTACACTGGGTAGGAGGGAATCCACAGGTCGTGCAGTCACTTGGTTGAGCGCGGGGCCTCGCTGGCCGGGGTCGGCTCCCGGTACACTGGGTAGGAGGGAATCCACAGGTCGTGCAGTCACTTGGTTGAGCGCGGGGCCTCGCTGGCCGGGGTCGGCTCCCGGTACACTGGGTAGGAGGGAATCCACAGGTCGTGCAGTCACTTGGTTGAGCGCGGGGCCTCGCTGGCCGGGGTCGGCTCCCGGTACACTGGGTAGGAGGGAATCCACAGGTCGTGCAGTCACTTGGTTGAGCGCGGGGCCTCGCTGGCCGGGGTCGGCTCCCGGTACACTGGGTAGGAGGGAATCCACAGGTCGTGCAGTCACTTGGTTGAGCGCGGGGCCTCGCTGGCCGGGGTCGGCTCCCGGTACACTGGGTAGGAGGGAATCCACAGGTCGTGCAGTCACTTGGTTGAGCGCGGGGCCTCGCTGGCCGGGGTCGGCTCCCGGTACACTGGGTAGGAGGGAATCCACAGGTCGTGCAGTCACTTGGTTGAGCGCGGGGCCTCGCTGGCCGGGGTCGGCTCCCGGTACACTGGGTAGGAGGGAATCCACAGGTCGTGCAGTCACTTGGTTGAGCGCGGGGCCTCGCTGGCCGGGGTCGGCTCCCGGTACACTGGGTAGGAGGGAATCCACAGGTCGTGCAGTCACTTGGTTGAGCGCGGGGCCTCGCTGGCCGGGGTCGGCTCCCGGTACACTGGGTAGGAGGGAATCCACAGGTCGTGCAGTCACTTGGTTGAGCGCGGGGCCTCGCTGGCCGGGGTCGGCTCCCGGTACACTGGGTAGGAGGGAATCCACAGGTCGTGCAGTCACTTGGTTGAGCGCGGGGCCTCGCTGGCCGGGGTCGGCTCCCGGTACACTGGGTAGGAGGGAATCCACAGGTCGTGCAGTCACTTGGTTGAGCGCGGGGCCTCGCTGGCCGGGGTCGGCTCCCGGTACACTGGGTAGGAGGGAATCCACAGGTCGTGCAGTCACTTGGTTGAGCGCGGGGCCTCGCTGGCCGGGGTCGGCTCCCGGTACACTGGGTAGGAGGGAATCCACAGGTCGTGCAGTCACTTGGTTGAGCGCGGGGCCTCGCTGGCCGGGGTCGGCTCCCGGTACACTGGGTAGGAGGGAATCCACAGGTCGTGCAGTCACTTGGTTGAGCGCGGGGCCTCGCTGGCCGGGGTCGGCTCCCGGTACACTGGGTAGGAGGGAATCCACAGGTCGTGCAGTCACTTGGTTGAGCGCGGGGCCTCGCTGGCCGGGGTCGGCTCCCGGTACACTGGGTAGGAGGGAATCCACAGGTCGTGCAGTCACTTGGTTGAGCGCGGGGCCTCGCTGGCCGGGGTCGGCTCCCGGTACACTGGGTAGGAGGGAATCCACAGGTCGTGCAGTCACTTGGTTGAGCGCGGGGCCTCGCTGGCCGGGGTCGGCTCCCGGTACACTGGGTAGGAGGGAATCCACAGGTCGTGCAGTCACTTGGTTGAGCGCGGGGCCTCGCTGGCCGGGGTCGGCTCCCGGTACACTGGGTAGGAGGGAATCCACAGGTCGTGCAGTCACTTGGTTGAGCGCGGGGCCTCGCTGGCCGGGGTCGGCTCCCGGTACACTGGGTAGGAGGGAATCCACAGGTCGTGCAGTCACTTGGTTGAGCGCGGGGCCTCGCTGGCCGGGGTCGGCTCCCGGTACACTGGGTAGGAGGGAATCCACAGGTCGTGCAGTCACTTGGTTGAGCGCGGGGCCTCGCTGGCCGGGGTCGGCTCCCGGTACACTGGGTAGGAGGGAATCCACAGGTCGTGCAGTCACTTGGTTGAGCGCGGGGCCTCGCTGGCCGGGGTCGGCTCCCGGTACACTGGGTAGGAGGGAATCCACAGGTCGTGCAGTCACTTGGTTGAGCGCGGGGCCTCGCTGGCCGGGGTCGGCTCCCGGTACACTGGGTAGGAGGGAATCCACAGGTCGTGCAGTCACTTGGTTGAGCGCGGGGCCTCGCTGGCCGGGGTCGGCTCCCGGTACACTGGGTAGGAGGGAATCCACAGGTCGTGCAGTCACTTGGTTGAGCGCGGGGCCTCGCTGGCCGGGGTCGGCTCCCGGTACACTGGGTAGGAGGGAATCCACAGGTCGTGGTCGGACAGTGGCAGCCAGCGGCGGACAGAAGTCCGTCTCCGGTCGTTGTCCGCCTCTATACTCCGTGGTCCCCAGACACAGGGCCGCAGCGTGTATGGGGCTGGAAACAGACACATACGACTCGTACTGTGTGTCAAATGGTCATTGGTGATATAGCTGCTACCTTTGCCTTTGCACGATAGATAATGTGACGGCAGGGTGCTGCATCGTGTGTGTGGGGGTCTCGTTTCAGGAAACCAAAACGTGTTCTACATTTTAATTATAAAAAACGTATATAACCACACAACGTTATTCAACGCACCATCGCATCGTCGCGGTTGGGAAAGCTGCTATAATATAAAACCATTCAAACAAAAATTTGTGCTAAATTTGCCCTGGCTGACAAACACTCTTAACAGCAAAATCGTCGCCCATATAAACACTGGTTGTAAAACGTTTTATCAAGGGCACAGGAATGTCGCCCCAAAATGTCGCAATGCCAACACCACTTCCAAGTATATTATTTCCGTCCATTGTCATAGGCATGTTTAAGTTATCGAAAAGTTGCCGCCAAATTTGGAAAGGTCTGGCAAAAATGATATCGTATATACATATCACATACCGAGCACATATCTGTTAGTAAGAGCGGGGTGCAGGACCAGGAACTCACGCAGGTGTTTGTAGGTGGCGCCCAGACTACGTGCGGACGCGGCGGTGTTGGTGGCTGGTAGCTTCTCGTCAGCAGGGGGCCTCAGGTACGGTACGGTACCGATCGTGACAGGAACGGCGGTCCGCAGCGTGAGCACCGGTTCAGGGTGATCCATCGTCACCTGCAGGGAAGATGGACCCGTCACGGACGGCACGAACTCCGTCACAGACGATATAGACCGTAACAGACGGCACCGACTAGTCAAAGACGGCACGGGTCTGGCACAGGCCGTATGAATCCGTAGCAATCGGTACGTGCTCGTAACAGACGGCATTAACTAGTCAAAGACGGTACGGGTCTGGCACAGGCCGTATCAATCCGTAGCAATCGGTACGTGCTCGTAACAGACGGCATTAACTAGTCAAAGACGGTACGGGTCTGGCACAGGCCGTATTAATCCGTAGCAATCGGTACGTGCTCGTAACAGACGGCATTAACTAGTCAAAGACGGTACGGGTCTGGCACAGGCCGCATGAATCCGTAGCAATCGGTACGTGCTCGTAACAGACGGCATTAACTAGTCAAAGACGGCACGGGTCTGACACAGGCCGTATGAATCCGTAGCAATCGGTACGTGCTCGTAACAGACGGCATTAACTAGTCAAAGACGGTACGGGTCTGGCACAGGCCGTATGAATCCGTAGCAATCGGTACGTGCTCGTAACAGACGGCATTAACTAGTCAAAGACGGTACGGGTCTGGCACAGGCCGTATGAATCCGTAGCAATCGGTACGTGCTCGTAACAGACGGCATTAACTAGTCAAAGACGGTACGGGTCTGGCACAGGCCGTATGAATCCGTAGCAATCGGTACGTGCTCGTAACAGACGGCATTAACTAGTCAAAGACGGTACGGGTCTGGCACAGGCCGTATGAATTCGTAGCAATCGGTACGTGCTCGTAACAGACGGCATTAACTAGTCAAAGACGGTACGGGTCTGGCACAGGCCGTATGAATCATTATGAATCGATACGTGCTCGTAACAGACGGCACGGACTAGTCAAAGACGGTACGGGTCTGGCACAGGCCGTATGAATCCGTAACAATCGGTACGTGCTCGTAACAGACGGCATTAACTAGTCAAAGACGGTACGGGTCTGGCACAGGCCGTATGAATCATTATGAATCGGTACGTGCTCGTAACAGACGGCACGGACTAGTCAAAGACGGTACGGGTCTGGCACAGGCCGTATGAATCCGTAGCAATCGGTACGTGCTCGTAACAGACGGCATTAACTAGTCAAAGACGGTACGGGTCTGGCACAGGCCGTATGAATCCGTAGCAATCGGTACGTGCTCGTAACAGACGGCATTAACTAGTCAAATACGGTACGGGTCTGGCACAGGCCGTATGAATCCGTAGCAATCGGTACGTGCTCGTAACAGACGGCATTAACTAGTCAAAGACGGTACGGGTCTGGCACAGGCCGTATGAATCCGTAGCAATCGGTACGTGCTCGTAACAGACGGCATTAACTAGTCAAAGACGGTACGGGTCTGGCACAGACCGTATGAATCATTATGAATCGGTACGTGCTCGTAACAGACGGCATTAACTAGTCAAAGACGGCACGGGTCTGGCACAGGCCGTATGAATCCGTAGCAATCGGTACGTGCTCGTAACAGACGGCATTAACTAGTCAAAGACGGTACGGGTCTGGCACAGGCCGTATGAATCCGTAGCAATCGGTACGTGCTCGTAACAGACGGCATTAACTAGTCAAAGACGGCACGGGTCTGGCACAGGCCGTATGAATCCGTATCAATCGGTACGTGTTCGTAACAGACGGCATTAACTAGTCAAAGACGGTACGGGTCTGTCACAGGCCGTATAAATCCGTAGCAATCGGTACGTGCTCGTAACAGAGGGCATTAACTAGTCAAAGACGGCACGGGTCTGGCACAGGCCGTATGAATCCGTAGCAATCGGTACGTGCTCGTAACAGACGGCACGGACTAGTTAAAGACGGTACGGGTCTGGCACAGGCCGTATGAATCCGTAGCAATCGGTACGTGTTCGTAATAGACGGCACGGACTAGTCAAAGACGGTACGGGTCTGGCACAGGCCGTATCAATCCGTAGCAATCGGTACGTGCTCGTAACAGACGGCATTAACTAGTCAAAGACGGTACGGGTCTGGCACAGGCCGTATGAATCCGTAGCAATCGGTACGTGCTCGTAACAGACGGCACGGACTAGTCAAAGACGGTACGGGTCTGGCACAGGCCGTATGAATCCGTAGCAATCGGTACGTGCTCGTAATAGACGGCATTAACTAGTCAAAGACGGCACGGGTCTGGCACAGGCCGTATGAATCCGTAGCAATCGGTACGTGCTCGTAATAGACGGCATTAACTAGTCAAAGACGGTACGGGTCTGGCACAGGCCGTATGAATCCGTAGCAATCGGTACGTGCTCGTAACAGACGGCATTAACTAGTCAAAGACGGTACGGGTCTGACACAGGCCGTATGAATCCGTAGCAATCGGTACGTGCTCGTAACAGACGGCATTAACTAGTCAAAGACGGTACGGGTCTGGTACAGGCCGTATGAATCCGTAGCAATCGGTACGTGCTCGTAACAGACGGCATTAACTAGTCAAAGACGGCACGGGTCTGGCACAGGCCGTATGAATCCGTAGCAATCGGTACGTGCTCGTAACAGACGGCATTAACTAGTCAAAGACGGTACGGGTCTGGCACAGGCCGTATGAATCCGTAGCAATCGGTACGTGCTCGTAACAGACGGCATTAACTAGTCAAAGACGGTACGGGTCTGGCACAGGCCGTATGAATCCGTAGCAATCGGTACGTGCTCGTAACAGACGGCATTAACTAGTCAAAGACGGTACGGGTCTGGCACAGGCCGTATGAATCCGTAGCAATCGGTACGTGCTCGTAACAGACGGCATTAACTAGTCAAAGACGGTACGGGTCTGGCACAGGCCGTATGAATCATTATGAATCGGTACGTGCTCGTAACAGACGGCACGGACTAGTCAAAGACGGTACGGGTCTGGCACAGGCCGTATGAATCCGTAGCAATCGGTACGTGCTCGTAACAGACGGCATTAACTAGTCAAAGACGGTACGGGTCTGGCACAGGCCGTATGAATTATTATGAATCGGTACGTGCTCGTAACAGACGGCACGGACTAGTCAAAGACGGTACGGGTCTGGCACAGGCCGTATGAATCCGTAGCAATCGGTACGTGCTCGTAACAGACGGCATTAACTAGTCAAAGACGGTACGGGTCTGGCACAGGCCGTATGAATCCGTAGCAATCGGTACGTGCTCGTAACAGACGGCATTAACTAGTCAAAGACGGTACGGGTCTGGCACAGGCCGTATGAATCCGTAGCAATCGGTACGTGCTCGTAACAGACGGCATTAACTAGTCAAAGACGGTACGGGTCTGGCACAGGCCGTATGAATCCGTAGCAATCGGTACGTGCTCGTAACAGACGGCATTAACTAGTCAAAGACGGTACGGGTCTGGCACAGGCCGTATGAATCCGTAGCAATCGGTACGTGCTCGTAACAGACGGCACGGACTAGTCAAAGACGGTACGGGTCTGGCACAGGCCGTATGAATCCGTAGCAATCGGTACGTGCTCGTAATAGACGGCACGGACTAGTCAAAGACGGTACGGGTCTGGCACAGGCCGTATGAATCCGTAGCAATCGGTACGTGCTCGTAACAGACGGCATTAACTAGTCAAAGACGGCACGGGTCTGGCACAGGCCGTATGAATCATTATGAATCGGTACGTGCTCGTAACAGACGGCATTAACTAGTCAAAGACGGTACGGGTCTGGCACAGGCCGTATGAATCCGTAGCAATCGGTACGTGCTCGTAATAGACGGCACGGACTAGTCAAAGACGGTACGGGTCTGGCACAGGCCGTATGAATCCGTAGCAATCGGTACGTGCTCGTAACAGACGGCATTAACTAGTCAAAGACGGTACGGGTCTGGCACAGGCCGTATGAATCCGTAGCAATCGGTACGTGCTCGTAACAGACGGCATTAACTAGTCAAAGACGGTACGGGTCTGGCACAGGCCGTATGAATCCGTAGCAATCGGTACGTGCTCGTAACAGACGGCACGGACTAGTCAAAGACGGTACGGGTCTGGCACAGGCCGTATGAATCCGTAGCAATCGGTACGTGCTCGTAACAGACGGCATTAACTAGTCAAAGACGGTACGGGTCTGGCACAGGCCGTATGAATCCGTAGCAATCGGTACGTGCTCGTAATAGACGGCACGGACTAGTCAAATACGGTACGGGTCTGGCACAGGCCGTATGAATCCGTAGCAATCGGTACGTGCTCGTAACAGACGGCATTAACTAGTCAAAGACGGTACGGGTCTGGCACAGGCCGTATGAATCCGTAGCAATCGGTACGTGCTCGTAACAGACGGCACGGACTAGTCAAAGACGGTACGGGTCTGGCACAGGCCGTATGAATCCGTAGCAATCGGTACGTGCTCGTAACAGACGGCACGGACTAGTCAAAGACGGTACGGGTCTGGCACAGGCCGTATGAATCCGTAGCAATCGGTACGTGCTCGTACAGACGGCACAGACTAGTCAAAGACGGTACGGGTCTGGCACAGGCCGTATGAATCATTATGAATCGGTACGTGCTCGTAACAGACGGCACGGACCCACAACAAACACGGCACGGACCCACAACAAACACTTCAAAAACGGCACGGACCCACAACAAACACTTCAAACACGGCACGGACCAACAACAAACACTTCAAACACGGCACGGACCCACAACAAACACTTCAAACACGGCACGGACCCACAACAAACACTTCAAACACGGCACGGACCCACAACAAACACTTCAAAGACGGCACGGACCCACAACAAACACTTCAAAGACGGCACAGACCCACAACAAACACTTCAAAGACGGCACGGACCCACAACAAACACTTCAAAGACGGCACAGACCTACAACAAACACTTCAAAGACGGCACAGACCCACAACAAACACTTCAAAGACGGCACAGCCCTATCACTGATCCGCTATATACCGGTCAAAGAGCAGTCCGTTATGGGGCAAGCACAATGTATCTGCGGACATTTGGGTTATCGATGTGCATCAACAACTTTATCAAATCCAGTGTAACATTCAGAAGTGAATATTGTCAGAATTATTTGAACAAGGTCATTTTCGGAAAGACGATTATCTGCTTAAGTTTAAAATACCGAGGCATTCATGTTTTATATGTATATTTAATTAATTAATTTAAATTGTCTTTAGCCACTGATACAATGCAGTTGGGGGTTGGTAGCAGACTTGTAACGACTCAATTTCTTTTAGTCGACTCAAGTCTGACTCAACAGCCGAAGAACTGACTCGACTCTCGACTCAAGTGCTGTTTTTAAAAAAAAATGAATCGACTCGACTCTCGACTCAAGTGCTGTTTTGTTTTTAATTGAATCGACTCGACTCATGAGTCATCCAAAAATGTTCGACTCATGAGTCGATTCATGACTCAACGCTGAGTCGGTTACAATTCTGGTTGGTAGTTAAAAAGGCGTTTCCGACGTGAATTTTCCCTGAACTATTTCAGCAGTCATTTTTGGAAAGCTAATATTTTTCTTTAATGTAATGCAGTGGCGTACCCAGGATTCACTCCAGGTCGAGGGAACAATTTTTTTTTGCAGGGGGGCATAATGTACCCCCACAAAAAACTCACCGGATTTGGCCCACTATATTTTTAGAGGGGCATATTTTCGCAAAAAAAAACTTCAAAAAAATCAAAAAAATCAAAAAAATCATTCATTTTTTTCTCGAAATAGGGCACTTCGGGCCCTATTTCCAAAGGGGCACATACGGCCAAGGGGGCATGTACGGACCTTCAGGAAGGGGCAATTGCCCCCACCCATTGGGTACGCCTATGATTTAATGTGTCTTGGGTTTTCCATGTCGATTTTTCATGGTTGGATATCATTTATAATTTACCCTAATGAGCGATACTCCTAGCGGTCATTCAGCAAGGGAAACTGGGTTTCCGAAGTGAGTGTTGCGTGCTTCTCCCCGATATTGCATAAACTAACTGAAAATACTTATTCTAAAAGAATGCATCGAGCATCCTTACAACGTTCCCTACTTTTTGTGGAATATACATTGTTTTCCCAACCGTCATGGCGGCTATTTTTTTTGGCCAAATTCTTGCCGCGAGAGGCGCCACTAGTAGTATGTCCGCGCGTCCTGGCCCGTAAAGCACAGTTGATGTCACGGTGCAAACGTCACAGTTATTGGACACTGTTATGACACTGACACTGGATGCCCATTATTCAGTAACTTGGTAACGAACGTTAGAGACTGAATTACGGACAGTTAAAACAGCAAGTTGAGCATATTAAATTGCAGACCTCGTGATAATGCAATACCGTTAACCAGGGGCGTCGCCACAACATTTTGAGTGGGGGCAGCCAGGTGTTTGCCCTCCCCCCACACTTCCATAGGGCTAATGTTAAACTCCTGCTTATCTGAGGTGGGGGACGGAGTGATCCTGGAGGGGGGGCTGGCCCCACCGGTGGCGAAGCCCCTGCCGTTAGCATGTCTCCACAACAATAGCGTCCACCTCCTCCGATGGCTTACCTCCACGGCGTACCGCACGTCTATCAGGGGGCAGCTGAAGGTCGGCGGCAGAGGCGGCACCAGCAGCTCCAGGTCAGAGAAGGACTCTGACCGCCCGGGCGGCAGGGGACCCCGCTCTGCCCCGATAACCACCCGACGGTCCAGCAGATGGGGAGAGCCGGACTCCGTACTGTAGGTCACCAGCTGCGGGGAAAGGGAGACAGTGGTCAGTACACACGCCGGTACTGGTCACCAGGGCTCACCACGACGGTCCAGCAGATGGGAGGAGCCGGACCCCGTACTGTAGGTCACCAGCTGCGGGGAAAGGGAGACAGTGGTCAGTACACACACCGGTACTGGTCACCAGGGCTCACCACGACGGTCCAGCAGATGGGGAGAGCCGGACCCCGTACTGTAGGTCACCAGCTGCGGGGAAAGGGAGACAGTGGTCAGTACACACACCGGTACTGGTCACCAGGGCTCACCACGACGGTCCAGCAGATGGGAGGAGCCGGACCCCGTACTGTAGGTCACCAGCTGCGGGGAAAGGGAGACAGTGGTCAGTACACACACCGGTACTGGTCACCAGGGCTCACCACGACGGTCCAGCAGATGGGGAGAGCCGGACCCCGTACTGTAGGTCACCAGCTGCGGGGAAAGGGAGACAGTGGTCAGTACACACACCGGTACTGGTCACCAGGGCTCACCACGACGGTCCAGCAGATGGGGAGAGCCGGACTCCGTACTGTAGGTCACCAGCTGCGGGGAAAGGGAGACAGTGGTCAGTACACACACCGGTACTGGTCACCAGGGCTCACCACGACGGTCCAGCAGATGGGAGGAGCCGGACCCCGTACTGTAGGTCACCAGCTGCGGGGAAAGGGAGACAGTGGTCAGTACACACACCGGTACTGGTCACCAGGGCTCACCACGACGGTCCAGCAGATGGGAGGAGCCGGACCCCGTACTGTAGGTCACCAGCTGCGGGGAAAGGGAGACAGTGGTCAGTACACACACCGGTACTGGTCACCAGGGCTCACCACGACGGTCCAGCAGATGGGAGGAGCCGGACCCCGTACTGTAGGTCACCAGCTGCGGGGAAAGGGAGACAGTGGTCAGTACACACACCGGTACTGGTCACCAGGGCTCACCACGACGGTCCAGCAGATGGGAGGAGCCGGACCCAGTGTGAGGAGCCGGACCCCGTACTGTAGGTCACCAGCTGTGGGGGACACAGGAGGACACTGAATGTGTCAGGTGATACCGGGTTTGTTGACATGGAAACGTTCGTAGACTGCAGTTGAACAGTTTTAACAGGTTTCCGCACATCACCTCTCGGCTTTCAGGGCATTGAGGAAAGCATAGCATTTCCATAAAATTAAACTAATTTAGCGTTGCCGATTAAATGCTGATTTTCGGCTGAGTGAAGGTTTTCCATTCGTACTCAATCATCTGCAGGCAGACATGTGCCAGGATCCCAGGCGTCTTAACCTTTGAATCCGGGTTCTGACAATGATCAAGGTGATACAGCACTAATGTGTGATGCAACTTGTTGCGGATAGCTTGCTCCTTTGTATCTGAGTCTGTTTTGTTCATTCACGTAGACAAATGCTAAGAAAATAGCCCGGAATCTTTTTGGGATCCAGGATCTGCCAAAAGATCCCGGGATATTTTCACGGTGTTCTGATACTTTGATTAACGGGAAAACTTGCACGTGAATGAATGATGATTGGGGTTTAGGGGCGCTCCGACAACGAAGGTCACATGGCGCCCGAAGAAGTAAGATGAGGAGCAATAAGTTGCAGTGCGCCTAAGTGCTATAACGCAATTGTCCGTTGCCACAATCCGCAGCCAATGGTAAACACGCCTGGGTCGTGACACATGTATGTCTGCAGGTATATAATCTGGCATCGCCACCAAGCCACGACGGAACCGCGGACTGACCTCATGTCGTGTCCGGCCACAATTCAGAATGTCTGATGTTACCACTCAGGTTGAGTGCATGGCGACAGTTCCAAGGGCATGGCACGAACGGTTCGAAGGACACGGTACGATAGAAGCTAATAGCCACAGCTTCACACATACTACGTAACTGTTTTAATAATGCAATCGTGTGTTGCTTCTGGTCGTAATTCGCTATGAGCGTAATTATAAAGAGATAGCAAGGCGAAGCACGGGCGCTGGTTAATTTGATTGAAGTATGTCTGAACCGAAGTTCTTTGTGCGGACTAGTGTAAGCGCGTCGCATTGCTGGTGTCCACGAAATTCCAACACATTCGCATGTCTACGGGGACAACTGTGTAGAACGTATATTAACTTAGGCTGGACTCCGTGTTAGAGAGTGAATCGAAGGTCCCGTAAGTAACGCCATACCAACGGCCGGCTATTTCGGCGTTCTGAAACCGCTAAATGAATTCCGAACTTATTTTAGATCCTTTGTATGTTACTGAGCGTCGCGAAGAAATTATTTGTCCACACTCAATTTTTGGCCCGTTCTATAATTCTATAATATCTCAGCTCGAAACACGTGTTAAAGGTGAATTATTCCCTTTAAAAACTAAATCTTACACGAGACACTTTGACCAAAAGTGGGGCATGCCGATGCCCCCCCCCCCCGCCCTGTTCCTGCACCTATAGACGAACCTGCATCAGACGGAGTGATGAGGCCGGCATAGTCCGTCCGCTGATGTTGAAGGCCTCCCCGCTCACGGAGATACTCTGACCAGGCGCGGCGGCTCTCCTGCCCACCTCCAGAGAAACAGAGAGGGGGCCGCGGCGGCAGCAGAAGCCGCACAGGTGCCGACTGCACTGACTGCGCTGCACGGTCTGATGACGTCAGTCACACATGGTCAGTCCAGGCTGACTGCGCTGTACAGTCTACCGTCTGATGGCAAGAGTTACAATACACAGACAATCAGTCCACAATATATACACGGCCAGTTCCACAGTCTATACACGGCCAGTTCCACAGTCTATACACGGCCAGTTCCACAGTCTATACACGGCCAGTTCCACAGTCTATACACGGCCAGTTCCACAGTCTATACACGGCCAGTTCCACAGTCTATACACGGCCAGTTCCACAGTCTATACACGGCCAGTTCCACAGTCTATACACGGCCAGTTCCACAGTCTATACACGGCCAGTTCCACAGTCTATACACGGCCAGTTCCACAGTCTATACACGGCCAGTTCCACAGTCTATACACGGCCAGTTCCACAGTCTATACACGGCCAGTTCCACAGTCTATACACGGCCAGTTCCACAGTCTATACACGGCCAGTTCCACAGTCTATACACGGCCAGTTCCACAGTCTATACACGGCCAGTTCCACAATAAATAAACTGTATCTGATCTGAATCATGCTGCGCGGAATGAATCGTGTCTATTGACGACGGATTTATGTGTAGTTAATTAATGTATTATTGTATATTTGATTCTTATAATTACGTGCTATGATAATATTGTCTTGCGTAGTACAATAATTAGCACAGCATTCATTCGCTCATTCAAATACGCAATGTCTCTCGACTTCATGGCAATCTCATCATTCTGTTTGCATCACCAAGCTTATATCCCAACCACACATTCATACTGACGTTTCTCCATTCTCCCGGACCTTTTGAACCACCGCCTTCGCCTACTGACCGCCACGTCGCGGATGTCGTTAACATCCCGCTCCGGTACCACTGAGAAGGCTGCGGCGCGGCTGAGGGCCGGCAGCGGCACCCTTCTCTCCGCCACCGCTGTCACCAGGTATCGAACGAAGCCGTGACGTCCTGAGAAGGCGGGCGGCAGCTCCGCCGGCAGGAGGAACCGGAACGGGTACTGGTGCTGTCCGGCCGGCAGCGGCGCGGCGTCTGATGGGGAGCGGCAGAGGTCAGCAGAGGTCAGTGGAGGTCAGCGGGGTGAGCGGGTGAAGTCGAGGACAGTGGGGCAGGTAAGTCAATCGGTGAAATTGGAGGCTAGTGACGGATGTAAGAGGTCAGTGAGTGCAATTAGAGGTTAATAAGGGAGTTTAGAGGTTGGTGGGTCGGTAACCGGACAAAAGTTCGTAAACATAAGGTTCGTAATGGAAAAAAGTTCGTAAGCAAAAGTTCGTATGCAATGGTTCGTATCGGATAAGGTTCGTATGGGATCAAGTTAGTAACGGCTAATGTTCGTAATGGAAAAGGTTCGTATCGGATAAAGGTCGTATTAAAAAAGTTCGTAACGGATAAAGTTCGTATGCTGAAATTCGTAAAGGAAAAAGTTCGTCATGGAAAACGTTCGTAAGCAAAAGTTCGTAAGCAAAAGTTCGTAAGCAAAAGTTCGTAAGCAAAAGTTCGTATGCCACCTGGAAGCGGTGGGTGAATGGGACAGCTGAGCGTGGATTCCAGAACGGATCTAGGATTCCACCAGATATCATGCCGATGTGTACCAAATCCTATCCGACCCCTCAATGAGATTTAGCAACGGACAACCAATTCGACGATAAATACTTGTCAAAGTGATACACTTCCAAAGTGGATCTATGACGTCACAGGATCTTGGATACACACTTGATACAGTACAGTAGGACTATATACTCTATAGAGAACACTGGGGCTAGAATATCACGACATAATTCAACAGGAGCTCGTCACCTATACACTGAAGTACGTATACGAGGTCGAGATCAACTTGTACACCATCTGCTCAACTTGTACACAAATACATATATAGAAATGTCAAATGTGAGATACCAATGCACATTCTTCCACATTTCTAAACAGATCCGAGATTTCCATTGACTCCTGATCCATATCCCGGTTCCTGGAATAATTTATATCCGAGCACATGCACATGCTTGTCAGCACTATCGGAGCCTCCTTCAGCCCAGTGCTTGCACCATCATTGCTGCACAACTCACAGTCCGAGTTCCTGATGCCGAACAGCACGTGCTGCTGGTCCAGCAGGTTTTGCGTCGCCCGCACTGGTGCCGTCTGAGGGCCCATATGCCGCACCGACCCCAGTGAGAGTGGCAGAGAGTACAGCGAAGCCTGCTCCGAGGGTGCCCCGCTCAGCAGGGAGAGGGGCCGAGCCGGTGTCGTCTGCCCCGAGGGCGGTGTACTGAGAAGCGAAGTGGCTGGTGTGGTGGTGTCGACTGGCTGTGCCTTCTTCTTGCCCTTCTCAGTGGGAGCGACGCTCAGAAGGGCGCCGCCGATGGAGTGGATGTCGGCGGTCAGACCCGCTGTCTTCGACGGCCGGGCGGGGTGCACTCTGTAACAGCAGGGCGGCAGAGGTCAGTGATTATGTAACAGCCGGGCGGCAGAGGTCAGTGATTATGTAACAGCAGGGCGCTGTGACAGCAGGGCGGCAGAGGTCAGTGATTATGTAACAGCAGGGCGGCAGAGGTCAGTGATTATGTAACAGCAGGGCGCTGTGACAGCAGGGCGGTAGAGGTCAGTGATTATGTAACAGCAGGGCGCTGTAACAGCAGGGCGGCAGAGGTCAGTGATTATGTAACAACAGGGCGGCAGGGGTCAGTGATTATGTAACAGCAGGGCGGCAGGGGTCAGTGATTATGTAACAGCAGGGCGGCAGGGGTCAGTGATTATGTAACAGCAGGGCGCCTTAACAGCAGGGCGGCAGAGGTCAGTGATTATGTAACAGCAGGGCGGCAGAGGTCAGTGATTATGTAACAGCAGGGTGCTGTGACAGCAGGGCGGCAGAGGTCAGTGATTATGTAACAGCAGGGCGCTGTAACAGCAGGGCGGCAGAGGTCAGTGATTATGTAACAGCAGGGCGGCAGGGGTCAGTGATTATGTAACAGCAGGGCGGCAGGGGTCAGTGATTATGTAACAGCAGGGCGCTGTAACAGCAGGGCGCTGTAACAGCAGGGCGCTGTAACAGCAGGGCGCTGTAACAGCAGGGCGCTGTAACAGCAGGGCGCTGTAACAGCAGGGCGCTGTAACAGCAGGGCGGCAGAGGTCAGTGATTATGTAACAGCAGGGCGGCAGAGGTCAGTGATTATGTAACAGCAGGGCGCTGTGACAGCAGGGCGGCAGAGGTCAGTGATTATGTAACAGCAGGGCGCTGTAACAGCAGGGCGGCAGAGGTCAGTGATTATGTAACAGCAGGGCGGCAGAGGTCAGTGATTATGTAACAGCAGGGCGCTGTAACAGCAGGGCGGCAGAGGTCAGTGATTATGTAACAGCAGGGCGCTGTAACAGCAGGGCGGCAGAGGTCAGTGATTATGTAACAGCAGGGCGGCAGGGGTCAGTGATTATGTAACAGCAGGGCGCTGTAACAGCAGGGCGGCAGAGGTCAGTGATTATGACGGCGGCGGCGCACATGATGGAGATTAGATAGATGGTATGGTGCATAATTCGGCCATCCACGACTACCGACCTCTCTTTTCAGGTGCAAACTTAAAAACCATCGGAAACAATCCTTGCACAATCTGCAATTTACATAATTTGCATTTACAATTTTCATTCATATTGCATAACGCTATACACTCATATACAGGTCGCTGTGTTGCATAACAATCACGTAATGCAAAACTGAGGAATGATGATTAAAAATGCGAAATAAACGCTGGCCAGGAAGTTGACTAATTCAACGAGAGCACTAACCGCGTTCGCTTTGCTGCTTTTCGTGAGGCGATCGACTCGGGCACCCAGGCACGCACCGAGCGTTCCGCGTCCACGAAGGAAACGACCGTCTCCCCGCGACATCGCGCATGAATGCCTGAAAAGAGCGACTGTCATAGGCCAGGTGAATATCACTGCTGCTGTCATATGCGCGGTGAATAACTGAAATACAACCGTCATAATGTCAGGTGAATGCCCGGAACACGAGACAGCGGGTGTCGAATGTCCAGCGAATACCGGAGACATAGCTGTGGTATTTTGGCGAAAAAGATTTAGCCCCTGCTGATTTTAATTTCCAGCTTCATGTATAATAAATTCAACGTCGGCTATATCCAGTTCATGTTCACTAATATTTTGAATAATATTTTATAAATTCATTCATTGATACATTTTGTTCATTTATTGGTCCGTATATGTCACGAACGAAGAAGGGACACCCAGTGCCAGGTGCATTCTTGACATGAAACATTAAACCATGTGGGTAAAACATAACAGCTTATTACAACAACAAAAACACGTTTTACCATCCACTCCTTCCACCTAATATTCCCCTTAGCCATTCCGACTCGCCGACACGGATGGAATCAGAGTACCTATCTGAGATCTGCACATAGCCATACATGATTATCCCGAGATGCATCAGCATAAATAGCTGGGTATCTGGTGAGTTGAGTACGAGTGTAATGGATGAACTCACGTACAGTCACATCAGTACATAGTGGCGCCATGTCCAGCATGGGAACACGAAGGCAGAACACAGCATGGACAGAGAGGGAAAGTTGGTACTCACATGTGACGCCGAGTTGCTGCTCCAGCGTCAATATCACCCGTCCAGTGATTGATGAGCCGGGCGGGTAGGCTGCTGGCGTACGATCAAACACCACCCTCACATCCACACCCGGCGGCACTCCCATGACGGGCAGACGTTCCCCCGCGGGTCCCATGGACCCTCTGCTGGGACTGCTCCGCCCCTGGGTCCACCGTGCGCCGGGCCCGGTCCGGTACCCACTGGCCTCTGGGCAGCCGACGGCCGAGGTCACATGAACCTGACTACGGCGCTCTGTTGTGACCGCGGCGCCCCAGTGAGCAGTGTTGTGGTAGGAGGGTACTGCGAGACCGTCAATAATGAATGACAGCGGGCACGGCTGCCCGCCGCCGGAAGTGAGTGACCAGCGTCGCGTTTGACGTCATGATTGGCGCGTTTGACGTCATAAGCAGGGGCGCCGCCACCTTCTGAAGTTGGCGGGACGGAGGCATTTTGAACTCGAGTCTTTCCATGCAACGCCCAAAGGCGTGATGCTAAAATCTGAAAATGTTGGGGGACGCGTCTCTCCCCCCCCCCCCCGCCCGCTTCAGACGCCCATGGTCATAAGGACGACGACGGTGCTATGTCGCGTGTTTATCAGTCATTGGAAGAAGCAGACGGCTCAGCAGGCACGCATAAATCGGTTAATGAATACAATATTCGGACGTTGTGTACACGTAGGTAGAACAGGGCCAGGCACACGGGCGTGATGAGGTACACGCATCAGAGTGCATACTCGTTACCCATGGAGACACCGCCAACGAAGTGAAGATGTCGACAGTTTAAACACGTTTCCCCAAACACAACTCGCTTTATTGTCAGCACAGCCCGTGATACAGTAAATACGTACAAAATGCATCATCGTAACCCCATTTCAGATCTACCCTAGATACTTCACATGCTTATGGTAGAAAAGTGACATGAATTCGCCAGGAGTATTCAATATCAGATGCCCATGGGCCATGATGGTCAACGACCCCCCCCCCCCCCCCCTGGAAGACCATCAATATTGCACCATTCCGAACGGGACCATAGCCATGTCTCACATCCAGCAAAAATTGGCTTTCTTTGCAGCTCCGGCTTTCTAAAATACAAGCAGATCTAACGGCAGATCGGACAACCATTCATTGACTTACGGTCAAAGAACGGTCAATACAGCCATTTGATTTCATTGCCGTCAATGAATGCCAAGAAAGCCAACGCCCAATTTTCAATAAGCGAGGTTGTCACTCGTTAGACGAGCCACCATGACACTTGTATATCGCACAACATATTCACAAACTCCGCCCCGTCGATTCCACAACTCACACAATGAAGTTTCGTACCGACTGCCGTCTCCTCCTCGATAAACACCGCGGCGCCCAGCCGTCGAATAGACCTGCACTGTCGACTCAGCTGCCCTTCACACGGTGCCCGTCACAAGCGCACCTGGTGTGAAGACCTCATCACCCCGGTACTGACCCTGGCTACTGAGCGCACCTGGTGTGAAGACCTCATCACCCCGGGACTGACCCTGGCTAGTGAGCGCACCTGGTGTGAAGACCTCATCACCCCGGTACTGACCCTGGCTACTGAGCGCACCTGGTGTGAAGACCTCATCACCCCGGGACTGACCCTGGCTAGTGAGCGCACCTGGTGTGAAGACCTCATCACCCCGGTACTGACCCTGGCTAGTGAGCGCACCTGGTGTGAAGACCTCATCACCCCGGTACTGACCCTGGCTAGTGAGCGCACCTGGTATGAAGACCTCATGACCCCGATACTGACCCTGGCTACTGAGCGCACCTGGTGTGAAGACCTCATGACCCCGGTACTGACCCTGGCTACTGCGCGCACCTGGTATGAAGACCTCATGACCCCGATACTGACCCTGGCTACTGAGCGCACCTGGTGTGAAGACCTCATGACCCCGGTACTGACCCTGGCTACTGCGCGCACCTGGTGTGAAGACCTCATCACCCCGGTACTGACCCTGGCTACTGTGCGGCAGACAGGCGCTCAGCAGTCGCCCTCTCCGCCATCGCACAGCACCACATCCACGGGCACGTCGGTCTCCTCCACCGGCACCTCCTCCACCAGCTGCTGCCTGAAGGCGAGCGCCACGGTGACCGGCGGCTGCTGCTGCGATGCCCGGCACCGCGTCAGGTAGCGGTCGTAGTAGCCTCGGCCCCGACCCAGCCGGTGTCCGGCGTGGCTGAAGGCCAGGCCGGGCATCAGGATCAGGTCAAGGCCGCCGGTCTGAAGAGCGTCCTCCCGCTGCTCCGTCAGCGCCGGCTGCTGTATATCCCACTTGGTGGTGGGCAGAGAGGCGAGGTCGGCCAGGGAGTGTAAGCGCACCATGTCCATGTGCGAGGAAGACGACTCGTAGCGCGGGATGAAGCAGTGTTTGCCGGCGCGCAGCAGGTCGGCCACGATGTCGCTCGTCTGGATCTCGTCCGGCATGTCCAGGTACACCGACACACGCAGGCTCTGCTGGTACTGCGGCAGTGCCAGCAGCTGACGAGTCACGACCCGGCTCTGGCGTGCCCTTTCCTCCATACTCAACCGGCTGACCTCCTCTTTCACACGCTTACGCAGCACGCTCTTGGCGATCTTGGCCGGCGATGCCGCCATTATTGAGGAACAGCGGCTCACTGGACTATTGCGGTCTGCAGTGAAAGGCATGTCAGTAAGCATTCGGTAAAATAGGCACAGTTATTGTCACACAAAAATCGGAAGATCTGAAAGCATGCTTTGCAATGCAAAGCATGCTCAATCTAATCAATCAATCAATCTAAAACCATGCAAAGTTTGCATGCTTTTAGATTTGGAGATTTCATACTGAGCGGTCGCTCATAAAAGTTTGGTCCGATGTGTGTGGTGTGTGTGTGTGTGTGTCTGTGTGTGTCTGTGTGTGCCTGTGTGTGTCTGTGTGTGTGGCTGTGTGTGTGTCTGTGTGTGTGTCTGTGTGTGTCTGTGTGTGTCTGTGTGTATGTGTGATTATGTGTGTGTGTCTGTGTGTGTCTGTGTGTAGATTCACTTGTAGCCATTAAGGGACTATCCCACCTTAACATTATATTTTAGTTGAGATAGCCATTTTGATGGCTTGGCATTTCAATTAAGTATGGTAGCAGTTAAAACAACCACAATGATCTAATCAAAAAGATATTAGAGTTTGATTTTGACATCTGTAAAAAATAACTTTTTCTCTAAAGTACTTATCAAAGTCGTTTCAATGGATAAATATTCACACTAGCCTATAGACGGAGTGATCTGACCTGGTCACCGGTTGACCTCAGATCACAACATAAGTTACCATTATGGCCTATGGGAGAATGACGGTGTACCGCATAATGTTTTCCCAAAAATCGCTTAGAGAAACCATTCTACCACCATTGCCCCTTCCCTTTAGGCTTTAACCCACCGAAGGTAAATTTGAACACAATCGGTCAGTAAACAAATAATACATATTTGGACGACTCATTAAATCAATATTAGCGCCTTTACAGGTGACCTGGAGGGGTCAAGTCTTGCATTGTGCACCATCTATAGGCTGGTGGTAATATTTAGCTGTTGAAACGACTTCAGTAAGTACTTTAAGGGAAACAGTATGCATTATGCAGTCTACATAAAGCCCACTATATAAACCTAAACCTAAGTACCCAAGATTTTACATTGCAAGCACTCTTTGACCTCCTGAGGTCAAACGATTGACCTGAGTGATAAATGCTTTCAGGGTTCGAATACTCATAGACACCAACATTTGGCGATATTCCGCTTTTGCGCACCTTTATATAGGCAAATTGAATATCGTATATTAATTCTACATGTCTGATTTCATCAGAACTGCACTCAAAACAGGGACATTATCAGTACTTACCTAACAATAATGACCTTTTATCACCCGTGTCAATAGCCGTCAATGTCAATAGCCTCAGCCCAAGGCCATATCCACGGCCATATCAATATATAGGCCGACCGCCCGCAACGACTCCGCCATTACAATGTAAACAACGTGGGTGCAGAAATGTGTCAGATACTGGCTATCATATGACGTCATGTGTATCTCAGCCCCCACCAGTAACAGTTGGCAGCACTCGGGCGTTTGGGCGTTAAAAACCTACTACACCATAGGGTTCCCATGCTAAATCGATGATTTTAAGACGAGGCTGGCTCGTAACTTATGGTACATATTTTAAATATGACTTCTGGAACAGATAGCTACAAGCCTTAGCTACAACGTTTTTATTTATGATTTTTCGATATTTTGGGCGCAAAAGGGATAAATGGGCTTGGGGGTTAAAAAAATGTCGGAACGACCGCTGACCGCTTACAAATGCTACTACAATACTGAAATATACACTACTTCGACTACTACTTCGTAGTAGAATTTAATATGATCGTTGCCAAATGCTACTACATGTACTGCAAACACACTACTTTGACTACTACTTCGTATATTTTCTGCCGTTTAATTCAATAAATAAAGATGTAATATATGGGAATAGAAGATATTGATAGCAAATAATACCTTTAATTTATAATAGACAAAACAATTACGATAAAAATGATATCTTGTCTAATTCATTTGGGCGTTACCATTTGGGCGTTAGGTTTAGTGAGAGCGTGATAGGGTTTAGTGGTCGACCAGATACACCAGGGTAATAGAACAACGGGTAGAACAGTAAGGGATGTAAATTACTTACTGTTCTACCCGTTGTTCTATTACCCTGGTGTATCTGGTCGACCACTAAACCCTATCACGCTCTCCCTAAACCTCCGTTCCTGGCGGAGCGCAGGACTTGTATTTGAGACCGAAGGTCGGCCGCACAGCGGCCGCTACCACCAGGGCATGGTAGATAAAATACCAGTTGTCCACCAGTCCACCAGGGTGATAGAGGACGGGTGGAACGGATTTTAGTATGATTTATTTAGAAAATTACTAGAAAAGTACTAGATTCACTACTATATACTAGTTTTTTAGTTCCATCTAAACATGTGGTAGCTTTACCGAGGAGCGAAAGCCGCGCAGGTATTACGAAAGCTATTAGAGTAAACGAAACAATCGAAATGCATTGTAGATCATTCATATTTGTTGCTAGCTTCTGTAGACTGTAGGTACGTAAGGCGCTGTAAAGTTTTTAACTGTTAAGTTGTCGGGTAGAGCTTGATCTCTTCCATTTTCAATTAAAAAAATTTTTTAACCCGGCTATGCCCTACTGTGTTGTGCCTGGCTGTACCAATAGTACGGAGAGGGGTAATTCAAATCATTTGGGGACTGGCTACCCGACTGGAAAAAATACACGCTTTCACCAACATGTCCAGCGTAATTCGGCGATTGCGCCGAAAATTTCGGCGCATGTCCAGCGTAATTTCATGTAGCAAAAGTTTGGCGCACAGACCCCCGAGATTCCGGTTCTATCCTTCAAGGCCGCACAACTGGGTCCACTGTGCACTGGTACATGACTGGGCTGCTCCTGCCAGGAGCCTCACAACTGACTTCACAATTCAGTCAGGGACACTATGGCTAAATTTTATATTTTCGGAAGCTTACATTTTTGGAAAGTTCGTTCCCATTTATAGAAGTAATTTCCCCAAAAGGCAGAAAGTCAGGGGAGCTGGCGAACAGTGCAAACGGTTTAAAAGCAGCAAGAGACAGAATGACTTCTCTGTGCATAAATGGTCCCTGTGGATCTTGAGGAGGCTGGGGCGAGATGGCTTGGGAAGATGGTCCTGGCCTGGTCCCACTATTAGGCTCTTTGGTCCAGCAAGTTGGGCACCGCTGGAGCAGCTTCCGGGAGCTGATGTCCGCGTCTTTGCGTTCACATCACCTTTTTTCGGAACTCGGCAGACTAGCTAAACATGTAGCCCCCTTGAAAGTTAATATTGTATGAAGGGAGTGGGCCCTGGGGCTAGCAATTAGGTACTGCTAATGAGAGCCTCTGCCAGACACTTAATTAATTAATTTTCCCATTTTCCAAATTGGTATAAGCAATTGCAAATTTTGTATCATGCCGCGAAGCGGCACAATATTTTCAGGTTTTTCAATGTGGATAGCTGGATTTTGACTGCTGCAAAGGCAATGTTTACAACTGTATGTACAACCGTTTGGGGGGGGGGCAAATCATAGTTTCAGGACCTTTGGGGCCCCTTGCCCGCTCCCCTGGATCCGCCCCTGATGCTTTGCACTGAAAGACAGTGACACCCTGATGCCGAGGCTGACACGGCGCTGTGAGGCCTTCCACACGCTGACTTCACATTTATATGTGTTAACAGGTGTTGTGCATGCGGTGTAGCACCCAATAAATTTCTGCGCAACGGGCATTGCGCCGAAATTTCGGCGCAACGGCTCCGCCGAGGCGTCCAGCGTAGTGAGTGTATTTTTTCCAGTCGGGACTGGCTAGTGGCTACCACCGTCTTCCTCGTGATCCCAAAGTGGCCGATCTTTGGTGGCAATTAATTCGACGAGATGCAGCAAGGGAAGAGGTTAAAGACCCTAGGAATTGCTCTGAACATTTCTTGGAATCCTGCTTCAAAGAGCTTCACAGATTTGCCGCTGAAAGGACATATTCTAATGCATGTGCACAAAGACCAAAAAGATAATCATACAGCAAAGTGATTGTGATAGCCATGGCAGAGTTTGAGAGTGTAGTTCTGATGAAATCAGATGTGTAGAGTTAGTATACAATATTCAATTTGCCTATATAAAGGTGTGCAAAAGCGGAATATCGCCTGATCGAATAGTAAACAGGCCTACGCCATTAAGTCTGATCGAGTAATAAACAGGCCTTAAGATTGGTTATTGAATATTGATTCAACCTTTTTGGAATGATTCAATCATGATTCATTTTTGAATCTGAATGATTCAATCACTGTTCAATTCACAGATACAATTTGTATAATGGATTCCTTCTGATTCAAAGAATCAAAACAAATATTTTAATCGATTCACGTTTGATTCAACATTTAAATGTATGAGGTGAATTTATGTCAAATCAATACAAATGAAAACATTCATATATATGATCATTAAAACATTGTTACAGCAATAGTATTTCAGTATAAATGAATGTAGCCACTGGGACTGCATGTATTTGCACAATTTACCAGTGTACTTCAATCGTTAAATCTTTTGACTCAATCAGCCTTGATTTAATGCAGGTTTTGATTCAATCACGATTCATGAATCAAAAGAGCTGGTCGTGAGTCAATTATGATTTGGTTCAATGAATTTTGATTGAACAATTCCAATCAATTCAATCAGTGTCGAATCAATAACCAGTCTGCGAGGCCTACGCCATTAAGTCTGGTCGCCTGCCCTACCAGTACCGACTTGTCATGCTATCATAATTCAGAATGTAGATGATGTAGACAATACAGATGCACTGTGCTCTAGTGTGTCAGTTATTTGATAAACAATGTCACATTTAATGGCGTAGGCCTCGCAGACTGGTTATTGATTCGACACTGATTGAATTGATTGGAATCGTTCAATCAAAATTAATTGAATCACATTCTGATAGCAAGAAAAGTATGATGTTAGGATGTGTCCACTGTTACTGCAGTCTACCCTATCTGATCATGAATAATTGGATCACACAATTTGATGTCATCCATTTTTGGTAAGTACCTATGTCTTGAATCAGGGTTAAATTTTACCCTTCAAACATTCAAAAATCTTCAAATTTGGCTTTGTCTTCATCTCCATGATTTTTTCCTTTTCTTAATTTATTGCATGCATTGTGACTAACAGAGCACAATAAACCCCAACAGCATGGTTGAGGGTTGCATCATATATGATAATGGATAAATGAATCACACAGAGATGATTTTTAACAAGTGAATTCCTTGTTGCAGTGCTCATTATCTTTATGCTGTGTTGCGGCCTGCATACAGCATAGGCAAGACTGATGGACAATATTTCTCTTCAGGTATGCTCTTATTTATTATTATTGATTATTCATTATACCTTAAAAATTTGGTCTTGATCTTGTATTTGTTTTTATAATGAGAGCACATTGTTAAAGGGACTGTTCCACCTTTTTGAAAGTTGTTGAATCACACTTAATTGTATGTCTACATGTGAGGTGAGGCAGTGGCGTACCCAGGATTTACTCCAGGAGGGGGCAATTTTTGCTCAGGGAGGGCATAAAGTACCCCCACCAAAAAAACTCACCAGATTTGGCCCACTATATTTTTAAAAGGGCATTTTTCACCATTTTTCTCTTGAGAAAAATAAAATCATTCATTTTTGTACCAAAGGGGGCACATGCAGACCTTCGGGTGGGTGGGCAATTGCCCCGTTTGCCCCCCCCTTGTGTACGCCTATGAGGTGAGGTCAGCTGAACATGTTTGTGAAGTTTTAAAAAAAAAATTGCTTATCTTTGAAGATATTCAACTTTTAGTTGTAAGCGAAAAGGTGGGTTGGTGACATCATATGATCTCTTTTTTTAATAACATGGAAACCTTTGTGCTGCCAAATGTATGGCACAATTTTTTGTTATCTATTGCGCAGAAAAAGCGAACCACCTAGTGTCTAGATTGACTAGCACTATCAGCTGGAGTTGTTGCAGCAGTTGGCTGCCAGGGACCACTAGTGAGCCGCTAGGTGTTATGACGTCACAAGCAAATGGTACCTACTAAATATTGATTGATTGATTTATAAATCAATAAATATTTAGCATTAAATATTTACCTGGTACCATTTTCTTGTGACATAATAACACTCTGGCTCACTAGCGGTCCCTGGCGGCCAACTGCTGCATCAACTCAAGCTGATAGTGCTAGCCTCTAGATTGCGAACCACCCGGGGATCGAGAAATGAAAGGTAAAAATATTCCAAGGCTGACCTTAAAACAAGTCGACTATCATTACCAGTTGGGTAAAGAGAGACGACGCTGTCAGTTTAGAGGCCCTATTCAAATACACATGGGCCTTATTTTTTACAGATGTCAAAATCAAACTCAAATATCTTTTTGATTAGATCATTGTGGTTGTTTTAACTGCTACCATACTTAATTTCAATGCCAAACCATCAAATTGGCTATCAACTCAAATATAATGATAAGGTGGGATAGTCCCTTTAAGCAAAGCTTACTATCTAGGCCCTGACCCTGACCATGTCATTGAGCAATGCCTGTTCAACAGTTGATGTTGGGATGAAAAGCTTTTATGTCTTACTGTATTAGTTTTTTTTTCTATTGCTGTTTCTATGTTCTAAATTTCATTATATTTTGGTACCTATATATAATTGTGTTAAGCTGATAATCCATGAAATAACCTACTAATAGTGATTTTAATTTCCAGGCTGATGAGGTGGAAGCCCTTTCATCCATTTATGAACAAGAATGGAAAGTTGTCAGCGAGTCTTCCAGAATATATTCTGTTTCCATTATTCATGGTGGAAAAAGCATCACTCTTGAGGTAACTATGTGCATTCATTACATAACTGTTTGTTGGAGAGATCTTTGAAAATGATAATGTTTGTCTATCATGCTAACCTTTATACAGTTATCAACCTTAACATATAAATAACAGTATTAAACTTCTGTAAAATTATCAATTTTTCACATATGTATGTTAAAGGGAGTGTGCCTACTGTTTTGGAATGTAACACACAAAAACAGTAAGTAGCTATTGGTTTGATTGTTGGATGCAATGAAATTCTATTGTTTTCAATATTCATTTTCACTTAATATTGCTTTTTCTGATTTTTTGTTTCAATATTTATAAAACGATCACACTATTAGTGATGTTATGCAAAATGCAAGTGATTGCAAGTGATGTTATGCCAAATGACGTACATAAGACAATACAATTACGGTCACATAGAGAGACAAGTTTTGCACATCATGTTCTTGCCACTGTGAACTTTATTATGTGTAAGTTTCGTAGCTCTAAATTTATATCTTCGTCGAAAAATGGCCATCAAGCGTTGCGAGTAGGGAAGCAGACGGTACTGTTCGGCTGCTTTCAGTGCGCACGAGCTGTTTTGTCGAATTGCTGGCGCTAACGATGTGCTAGCAGTTTAACCGATAGTTGCAGTGCTTCTAGTAGCGGAAGCCCTCTGGAGTCTACCCGATAATTGTTTGCTACCAGCCAATAACTTCCCGAGGCCTGTTCACGGGGTCTGCGGCCGCCGCGGCTCCCGCGGGCAAAAGGGCGGGGCTTAATCGTCAGCCAATCACGAAAGAGCAGATCCGGGAGGAGAGACTCCGCTCTGCGGCTCCTGCGGTTGCTCGGGAGCAGCCGCAAAAGAATTTCGATATAAATGGCGCGTGTCTGACAAAGGTTGCGCACTGTTTTGTTAATATCGCAGCTCACTGGCGGTTGTTTGACCAAAAATGACAACTCGAAGTGACTCGTAGATATTCATGTAGTTGATGGTTTTGAAAAACATTGAGGGTTTTCATGAAATTGCCTATTAGTTGCGAACGCTACACGCGTCATTTATCGGACGCCATCAGCGGCCGCAAAAGTGTTCAAAGTTGTTCAAATTAAGCTCCGCCTCCTGGCCGCGGGAGCCGCGGGAGCCGCGGCGGCCGCAGACCCCGTGAACAGGCCTCTGGAGTCTTTGGAATATCTCAGCAACTAGTGTGAATCTGGAAAAATGGTTCGATTCAGAAAACTATGTTCTATAAACCAGTGTCAATAACCCCAATAAGCGACGTGAGTGGGCACACTCCCTTTACAGGGAATGATTCACCTTTGTATTGGTTTTGAACTGAGATAGCCATTATCTTTGGCCGTTATTGAAATGTCGAAAAGACTAAGGTCATTTTCCCCAAAACTTAGCCGTTTTTAAGCAATTCAATTTATAGTTTGCAAAATGGGGTCTAGGCTAGTGCTGCCGCTGATTGGCTAACAGCGACTTTTCCCGCGAATCCCACTTTGTCAGCCAATCAGCGCGGTCTACGGCTCAATAATGACGTCATTATCCCAAATTTAAAAACTTAATTTGTATAAATTTAAGTGACTTTTTTTAGAGGAAAAAATATCACCATCGTTTTCTGTAGCACTTACTTCATATTTTCGACTACAACCAGCATATATTTGACAACTTTCAGAAAGGTGAAACATTCCCTTTAAATCAACATGTAAATGGATCAGCAGGCTTGTTTTTGTCCAGTCAACTACGCGTCAGTCAACTACGCGTCAGTCAACTACGCGTCAGTCGACTACGCGTCAGTCGACTACGCGTCAGTCAACTACGCGTCAGTCAACTACGCGTCAGTCAACTACGCGTCAGTCAACTACGCGTCAGTCAACTACGCGTCAGTCAACTACGCGTCAGTCAACTACGCGTCAGTCGACTACGCGTCAGTCAACTACGCGTCAGTCAACTACGCGTCAGTCGACTACGCGTCAGTCAACTACGCGTCAGTCAACTACGCGTCAGTCGACTACGCGTCAGTCAACTACGCGTCAGTCAACTACGCGTCAGTCAACTACGCGTCAGTCAACTACGCGTCAGTCAACTACGCGTCAGTCAACTACGCGTCAGTCAACTACGCGTCAGTCAACTACGCGTCAGTCAACTACGCGTCAGTCGACTACGCGTCAGTCAACTACGCGTCAGTCAACTACGCGTCAGTCAACTACGCGTCAGTCGACTACGCGTCAGTCAACTACGCGTCAGTCAACTACGCGTCAGTCAACTACGCGTCAGTCGACTACGCGTCTAACTGCTCCCCTCCGCCGCTGCCTCCCTCCTCTGGCGACAGATGGCACTGCCGCCCGGGTACCCGTCCGAGGCGCCGCCCCAGTACCAGCTGCTGGCCCCCTGGCTCCGGGGAGACCTCAGAAACACACTGGCCACACACCTGGAAGCCATCTTCTGGTATGAATCAATGCTTGTCACACTGAACTGAAACTGGATGGATTCAACAATGGATTCATGATCCCATCGTATCTCACGACAAAGCGCCTCAATGGCTCTGGGAGTACAGCGGATCTTTCCGTGAAGTTGAGCCGCGGATATTGGATGCGACAGATTCTCTATTTTCAGTTTGCCTTTATACTTCTTCAAGGAACAGAATGTGTGTAGGATTTCCTGTGTAGAATGATAGGCTGACACATAGTATGGTTATATTCGTGGCTTTGATAAACCTGCACTGTGTTGTTTTCTCTGAAAGGATCGTCCAACCTAATTATGTCGAAAGCGAATGTTATGATGGTAAATATACAGCCTTGAGACTTTTCTGTAACTTATCGAAAGTATGTGTATTTCCAGTGATAATCTTGGCTCTAGCATACTGTACCTGTGGATAGAACGTGTCAGGGAGTTCTTGGAGGAACTACAGGAAACGTCTCCTGATATAGGTAAGTATTTTGTTTTGTGACTTCGCTGAAGTACGCTGAATCCGGCGGGGATAATCACAGCAAAGAGGCTACTAAACTTTGGCGAAATGTTATCTGGCTTGTGCTATAAGTCGCTGTTCAAAGTGCGTCATAAAGCATAAATGGTCCGAAATATTGTATCCCTGATACATATATTGTTGTAAAGTTGTATGATGATCAGTATTACAATAGATGCATGATTATTGACAGTAGATGCTTCGCCCAGCTTACCAATTAAGCCTGTGGACCTATTGCGTTGTGTCAGTGTGAACTGATCAGGTCCTGTGCAGTGTCGTTAGTTGAGATAAATACAGGACGTGCGGTCAGAGGGGAAAAATAGCAACTTGCTGCACCATTATACACACTTTTTGTGCGTGACAATCGCGGCTCCGTTCTTCAGAGGCAGATCATTCAGTGTCTGCAGTGCCGCCGTCCCGCCCTGCGTCAGTGTGTTGCGTGACAATCACGGCTCCCTTTCACAGAGGAGAGTAACTCACCGGCTGCGGTGGTGCCGTCCCGCCCTGCGTCAGTGTGTTGCGTGACAATCACGGCTCCCTTTCACAGAGGAGAGTAACTCACCGGCTGCGGTGCCGCCGTCCCGCCCTGCGTCAGTGTGTTGCGTGACAATCACGGCTCCCTTTCACAGAGGAGAGTAACTCACCGGCTGCGGTGCCGCCGTCCCGCCCTGCGTCAGTGTGTTGCGTGACAATCACGGCTCCCTTTCACAGAGGAGAGTAACTCACCGGCTGCGGTGCCGCCGTCCCGCCCTGGGTCAGTGTGTTGCGTGACAATCACGGCTCCCTTTCACAGAGGAGAGTAACTCACCGGCTGCGGTGGTGCCTTCCCCGCCCCCTGCCAGTGTGGACGAGTTTCCATGTCCAGAGATCACACACGGGGAGTGTATTGTGGACAGGAAGAGTGTGTTCCAGGCCCACTGTGCCACCGTCGTCAGCGTACAACAGGTCCAGTAAGTATCCAGCCGTTTCAGGGTGTAGCAGGGAGGTATTTCTGTTTTGCATATGTCCTATTATGTGCTATTTCATGCATCTGTGGCAATGTTTGTATTCTTCATAATGCATATGCTTACCATATTATACTCGAACATACTGGGGATAGCAGCTTAGGTCATGCAACCACCCTGTTTGTGTGATATTGCGGTATTGTTATGTTGCCATCACCTAGCATACCCGGGCCGGGCCTTTATTCTGCTAGACATGCTAGCCATTTATGGAACGTCGCCTTTATAGCATTGTCCGGTTCAGACTCCGGGCAGGCAGGCTCGTGTTTGGACGATGATGTATTAGGATGATCTATTGAGGACGATAATGTGAGGTGCAGCCTGCCGGTGCTGAAGGCAGACCCGTATCACTCCACCTCCGTTCATGTCCACTGTCCAGTTACGGAGGTCGGAACCGAGGCACACTTCTGAGGGCCCACTGTCCAGTTACGGACACTTCTGGGGTCCACTGTCCAGTTACAGAGGACGGAACCGAGGGACACTTCTGGAATCTGGGGGTCCACTGTCCAGTTACAGAGGACGGAACCGAGGGACACTTCTGGAATCTGGGGGTCCACTGTCCAGTTACAGAGGACGGAACCGAGGGACACTTCTGGAATCTGGGGGTCCACTGACCAGTTACGGAGGTCGGAACCGAGGGACACTTCTGGAATCTGGGGGTCCACTGTCCAGTTACAGAGGACGGAACCGAGGGACACTTCTGGAATCTGGGGGTCCACTGTCCAGTTACAGAGGACGGAACCGAGGGACACTTCTGGAATCTGGGGGTCCACTGACCAGTTACGGAGGTCGGAACCGAGGGACACTTCTGGAATCTGGGGGTCCACTGTCCAGTTACGGAGGACGGAACCGAGGGACACTTCTGGAATCTGGGGGTCCACTGTCCAGTTACGGAGGTCGGAACCGAGGCACACTTCTGGGGGTCCACTGTCCAGTTACGGAGGTCAGAACCGAGGGACACTTCTGGAATCTGGGGGTCCACTGTCCAGTTACGGAGTTCGGAACCGAGGCACACTTCTGGGGGTCCACTGTCCAGTTACGGAGGTCGGAACCGAGGGACACTTCTGGAATCTGGGGGTCCACTGTCCAGTTACGGAGGTCGGAACCGAGGGACACTTCTGGAATCTGAGGGTCCACTGTCCAGTTACGGAGGTCGGAACCGAGGGACACTTCTGGAATCTGGGGGTCCACTATCCAGTTACGGACACTTATGGGGGTCCACTGACCAGTTACGGAGGTCGGAACCGAGGAACACTTCTGGAATCTGGGGGTCCACTGTCCAGTTACGGAGGTCGGAACCGAGGGACACTTCTGGAATCTGAGGGTCCACTGTCCAGTTACGGAGGTCGGAACCGAGGGACACTTCTGGAATCTGAGGGTCCACTGTCCAGTTACGGAGGTCGGAACCGAGGCACACTTCTGGGGGTCCACTGTCCAGTTACGGAGGTCAGAACCGAGGGACACTTCTGGAATCTGGGGGTCCACTGTCCAGTTACGGAGGTCGGAACCGAGGCACACTTCTGGAATCTGAGGGTCCACTGTCCAGTTACGGAGGTCGGAACCGAGGGACACTTCTGGGGGTCCACTGTCCAGTTACGGAGGTCGGAACCGAGGGACACTTCTGGAGGTCCACTGTCCAGTTACGGAGGTCGGAACCGAGGGACACTTCTGGAGGTCCACTGTCCAGTTACGGAGGTCGGAACCGAGGCACACTTCTGGGCCCCTCCCCTTCCTTAAGGATATAGTCAGACCACGCTGCCATCATTTGATTCTCCCTGTGAAGCGGAAGTACACGTATCCATCCCCAACTACTGGATAGTTATGGGCGCCATATAACTATATTGTTGTGGCGCCCTTAAGCCCCAATCATCATCATCAAACTGGATAGTTTGAGCGCTAAGAATGAAGCCGGTCTGCTCGAGGCAAGCGCTTCCCTCGGACATACAGGCTCGATTCTTTCCAGGCTTCTGCCACTTGGTAGCCACTTGGTACTCAAATCCTTTTCCCTCTACAGCCAGGTGATAGCCCGACCGAAGGAGTGTAATACGATACCGTCTTACCCCTCCCCCTCCACAGCCAGGTGATAGCCCGCCTGAAGGAGTGTAATAAGATAGCGTCTTACCCCTCCCCCTCCACAGCCAGGTGATAGCCTGCCTGAAGGAGTGCCGGAAGATAGCCTCTTACCCCTCCCCCTCCACAGCCAGGTGATAGCCTGCCTGAAGGAGTGCCGGAAGATACCGTCTTACCCCTCCCCCTCCACAGCCAGGTGATAGCCCGCCTGAAGGAGTGCCGGAAGATAGCGTCTTACCCCTCCCCCTCCACAGCCAGGTGATAGCCCGCCTGAAGGAGTGCCGGAAGATAGCCTCAGCGGCGCACAACATGTGGGCATACCGGATCTGCGGCGCGACCAGCGGCACCTTCCTGCAGGACTGTGATGACGACGGCGAGACGCACGCCGGATCCCGGATGCTGCACCTGCTGGAGGTCCGTGGTCTGGCGATTGGTCCCTGATCTGACGATCTGTTCGTGTTCGGGCGATCTGCTCCTGTTCTGTACCGCCAAGGGAAACTGGGGCCATTTCTACTGATTCCTATCTTGATATCTGTCCTGGAACATCTGATGGCCCTCCCGACCCCTTTTGTAATTGATACGCGCTCTCCGCTGGCTGTCAGTGCCAGCCACTCGCACTGCTGAGGTCGCTCGCTGACGGAACCGGCTGTGTTCATATTTCCGTTATCATGGTGATAGCCGTGTTTCAGATAGTGTAGTGGCCGTGTTTCAGATAGTGTAGTGGCCGTGTTTCAGATAGTATTGTGGCTGTGTTTCAGACAGTGTAGTGGCCGTGTTTCAGACAGTATTGTGGCTGTGTTTCAGACAGTGTAGTGACCGTGTTTCGGATAGTATTGTGGCCGTGTTTCAGATAGTGTTGTGGCCGTGTTTCAGACAGTGTTGTGGCTGTGTTTCAGATAGTGTTGTGGCTGTGTTTCAGATAGTATTGTGGCTGTGTTTCAGACAGTGTTGTGGCTGTGTTTCAGACAGTGTTGTGGCTGTGTTTCAGATAGTGTTGTGGCTGTGTTTCAGATAGTATTGTGGCTGTGTTTCAGACAGTGTAGTGGCCATGTTTCAGACAGTATTGTGGCTGTGTTTCAGACAGTGTTGTGGCCGTGTTTCAGACAGTGTAGTGGCCGTGTTTCAGATAGTGTTGTGGCTGTGTTTCAGATAGTGTTGTGGCTGTGTTTCGGACAGTGTTGTGGCCATGTTTCAGACAGTATTGTGGCTGTGTTTCAGACAGTGTAGTGGCCGTGTTTCAGACAGTGTTGTGTCTGTGTTTCAGATAGTATTGTGGCTGTGTTTCAGACAGTGTTGTGGCTGTGTTTCAGATAGTGTAGTGGCTGTGTTTCAGACAGTGTTGTGGCCGTGTTTCAGATAGTATTGTGGCCGTGTTTCAGACAGTGTTGTGGCCGTGTTTCAGACAGTGTAGTGGCCGTGTTTCAGATAGTGTAGTGGCTGTGTTTCAGACAGTGTTGTGGCTGTGTTTCAGACAGTGTTGTGGCTGTGTTTCAGACAGTGTAGTGGCTGTGTTTCAGACAGTGTTGTGGCCGTGTTTCAGGTAGTGTTGTGGCTGTGTTTCAGACAGTGTTGTGGCTGTGTTTCAGATAGTATTGTGGCTGTGTTTCAGATAGTGTTGTGGCTGTGTTTCAGATAGTGTTGTAGTGTAGTGACCGTGTTTCAGGTAGTGTTGTGGCTGTGTTTCAGACAGTGTTGTGGCTGTGTTTCAGATAGTATTGTGGCTGTGTTTGAGACAGTGTTGTGGCCGTGTTCCAGACAGTGTTGTGGCTGTGTTTCAGACAGTGTTGTAGTGTAGTGACCGTGTTTCAGATAGTATTGTGGCTGTGTTTCAGACAGTGTAGTGGCTGTGTTTCAGACAGTGTTGTGGCTGTTTTTCAGACAGTGTTGTGGCCGTGTTTCAGACAGTGTTGTGGCTGTGTTTCAGACAGTGTTGTGGCTGTGTTTCAGACAGTGTTGTGGCTGTGTTTCAGACAGTATTGTGGCTGTGTTTCAGATAGTGTTGTGGCTGTGTTTGAGACAGTGTTGTGGCCGTGTTCCAGACAGTGTTGTGGCCGTGTTTCAGACAGTGTTGTGGCCGTGTTTCAGACAGTGTTGTGGCTGTGTTTCAGACAGTGTTGTAGTGTAGTGACCGTGTTTCAGATAGTATTGTGGCTGTGTTTCAGACAGTGTAGTGGCTGTGTTTCAGACAGTGTTGTGGCTGTTTTTCAGACAGTGTTGTGGCCGTGTTTCAGACAGTGTTGTGGCTGTGTTTCAGACAGTGTTGTGGCTGTGTTTCAGACAGTGTTGTGGCTGTGTTTCAGACAGTATTGTGGCTGTGTTTCAGATAGTGTTGTGGCTGTGTTTCAGATAGTGTTGTGGCCGTGTTTCAGATAGTGTAGATAGTGTAGGCCGTGTTTCAGATAGTGTTTCAGATAGTGTAGTGGCCGTGTTTCAGATAGTATTGTGGCTGTGTTTCAGATAGTGTAGTGGCTGTGTTTCAGACAGTGTTGTGGCTGTGTTTCAGATAGTATTGTGGCCGTGTTTCAGATAGTGTTGTGGCCGTGTTCCAGATAGTGTTGTGGCTGTGTTTCAGACAGTGTTGTGGCCGTGTTCCAGATAGTATTGTGGCCGTGTTTCAGATAGTGTAGTGGCCGTGTTTCAGATAGTGTTGTGGCCGTGTTTCAGATCATGGGTGTGCAGAAGTGGCTGGTGGTAGTGACGCGGTGGTACGGCGGTATACTGCTTGGTCCCGACCGCTTCCGACACATCAACAATGCCACGCGCAACGTGCTGCAGCTCAGTGGCGCCATCTCCACGCCAGACGAAAAGAAGAAACGCAAAACCTGACGATAGATGGCTGTGTCGGGATGAAGCATGGTGCTGTTATATTCACGATGATCACTAACTGTGATTGGGTGGACACATGTGATTTGTATGTGCTTTTTATATATAACGGTTATCCAGTTTCTGGGTATTTGTTTGTTAAACGGGCCGCCAATTTTACCTCGATTGTGGAATCTGATGTGAAAATGGACCATTTTAGTCCATCGACGCGTGAGAGGTAAACATAATCGAATATATGATTGACAAAAACGTTGTGTGTTACAGTGCGTAACATTTTGCATGTGTTGCAATGGGATGTAACGATGGAACACTTTGCTTGCAATATGACTGACTGAATACGTTAGGTTTTGTAAGCTCATTGAATGCAAGATGGTGTGCAGTGTAAAATAGACGTTGAGAAGAAAAAAACGCAGAGTATCAATGCTAGCTATATTTAAGCATTAAGCGCCGTAACAACTTCGATAACACTCGCATAACAAGTAACAACCCTGCGACGCATCGTGAAGACATCAACAGACAACGTGCGAATGTATACATATTCGCTAACAACAACGGGCAACTAGCTACTTGCTGAATTATCACGTTCCACCTACACCTAGCCCAGCACCTCGAGTGCGCCTCAACTTCTCGCGAGAAATGCCGAGCCACGCTGGTACGGCACCTTCAGAATATCGTTTTGGCCAATGATTGTGTCTAAGCCCGAGATGATTTTTTTTAAAGCAGCTCAGACATGGATGTGAGCACCGGGCAGGTTCCTCGTTCGCACATGCTCCTTGGAGGGGGGGGGGGGGGGGGGTCGGTACCCGGGGATTGGCTGCAAGGCGTGTGGGAAGTCGGGAGGCCGGGCGGCGGCGGTGGCCGCTGGTCTTCGTGGCCTCCCTATCCTAGAGCGGGGTGCCGGCGTGGCCGCTGGTCTTCGTGGCCTCCCTATCGTAGAGCGGCGGTGCCGGCAGGGGGTGCAGACAGCTGGCTGTCCTCCAGCTCGAACCACACTTCGTTCTTGCGGTTCCAGAATTTCAGCAGGGGGTCTTGGTTGACGCTGCGAAGGTAAAGGTGGAGTGAGCACGAGGCAGTGCACAGCGGTGAGCGATGCTGCCCGCAGCCGGACGACATCTGCGGGACATACAGAGAGCTACGCGCAATATTGGTCTAGTATCTTATGCAACACATTAGTGAAGTTTAGTGATCATTATGAGGTTAATGGTATTGATAATTTCCGGTGTACGATGCTGGGTCAGGACAACTTACCATCGCGTATTATCACGTCGTTGTGATGATACGTCGCGTAGGTCATGGTATAACTTTGTAACGGTGTTTCCTGGAGTCTACGAAATAGCCCTGTGACGTCCCGTTGTGCGCTACGTTGTGAGAGCGTTGGTGCAACGTCAATTCAATTCATTAGTTGGGTAGCTGGTCGTTGTCAACCCTCAATGCTGCCCAAGAGTTTGGGCAAGGGCGCATGCTACAGCGAGCTAGCAATGCACATAACACTACTGTGTTCTCTGCGTTACGCTTCCAGTCCTTCATTTAACAATTATCGTTATCATACATTTGTTTGCACCTGAGATTGTTCACCTCCTCTAACTTGCAAGCGATAGCAGGTACTGTTTGTGCACTAGTGACATACCAACTAAAAATCAGTGCGGCACGAAGCAGCACAAGGAAATCGAGTGAACAAATAAGGTTAAGACGTTTTTTCTTCTAGATAATGTATCGGTTGGTAAGAAAACTAGCAAAACAAACTCGTGTCCTGACCAGACTGGTCATTGATTCAACTTGTTTTGGAACGATTCAATCACGATTCATTTTGGAACGTGAATGATTCAATCACCGTTCGATTCATGGATACAATTTTTAGAATTTATCCTGTCCGATTCAAAGAATGAAAACAAATCGATTTACGTTTGATTCAACATTTAAATATATATATATATATATATATATATATATATATATTTGTTCAATTCATGTCAAATCAATACACATCAATACTCTACTAGAAACATACATATATACAATCATGAAAACATTGTTCCAGCAATAATATTTCAGTATAAATGAATGTAGCCACTGGGACTGCATTGTATTTGCACAATTTGCCATGTGCACTTGAATCGTTAAATATTTGGATTCAATCAGGCCAACGGGTTTTGATTCAATCACGAAAACCATGCGGGTTTTGATTCAATCACGATTGATGAATCAAAAGATCTTGGGGTGAATCGATTATTTTGTTAATCAAGGCATTTTGATTGAACGATTCCAATCGATTCAATCAGAGTCGAATCAATAACCAATCTGGTCCTGACGAGTTCCGTGTCCTGCTTTGCGAACTGCGGGGGCGCGTCCTCTCCATCCCACCTCACTGTCTACAGTGTAGACAGTGAGGTGCATGGGTGTAGACTCTACATCCATGCAGTGCAGCCCTCCAGCAGCCAGGCTCTGTGATGTCAGACAGCGCCGCGCGGCCGTATTCTATCATCCAGTCAACCAGTCATTAGTTATCGATCACATCATGCCACTGCTTGCGGCTGCCCGGGCATTCGCCCTGCTTTCTCCTGCACGAGGGTCAGGTCAGGTGTACATAATGGGGGGTTCGCCTGCCAACAGACAACGACCAGGGCTTCTGCTAACAAACGACGACCAGGGCCGACATGGATACGAGAGTCGAGAAGGCATGGTAATTGGCAACACGTCGGGATACTGGATTGCAACATATAACTGTCAGAAGCATGATCATCTCGATCCAGTATATTATGAAAAGCAACTGTCGGGAAGTAATAATGTGTATCGTTACTCCTTAGGATGCTGCCTTATGTATGCATCGTGCGCGGTAGTCTTCTCATAGATATACTACATTTAGCTTCATTTATAACCATGAGGCGACAGCCTATCATCGCTATGTTGCATTGGATCCGTTTCTCAATTACTTCTGCAGCATCTGCAAGGGTATAAGAAGCACACCCTCATGCGCAACCCACACACAGGACTAACGACCACCATTCTGCCAGTTTAGCGACTATGGCGCATCGTGATATGCCTGAAAGCTTTCCATTTAAAATTGCAAATGAACACAAAATGGAACCCATACTGAGCCGCCACTGGTCTGCATCAAGTCTGAAGTCTCCTGAAGCCCGGACGATCTCAGACAAGTGAATAATAATATAGCAACTGCACCGCAAAGTGCTTGAGGAGCGGACGTCTTTGTCTGTCATTATGTCAGTCCGTTAAGGCGGCTTGCTGGTCAGTTGTTGAGGACTAGCTCCCGATTCGCCGGGCGTTTGGCGCCGCACGCTGGCCCAGCGCTGGAGCCTGAAGATTAACGACACTGCTTAACCTTTGCTCCAGGGATACAGCATGCTTATATAACATAAAGTTATTGTACCCTGTATAACAGTGGATAGCGGTGTCAGCAGGATACTAGACACCGGCGCAACCCGGTACATCTTTCTGGCTGGGCGTATTCGGAATAAGAGGGCCTCCAAGCCATACCAAATCATCGGCTCAACAATTATCAATCAGACGGATAAAGTGCTGCATGAAGTGTTACTAATGTATGTAGTAGTGAAGTCTACTACTTTCTCTACTTTATACCAATTACCAGCTGCAGTGTACATGGTAGTGTGTGCGTTGCGTACCTGTAGTACTTGGTGTAGTCGATTCCCTGCAGGCCCTGCTCGCGGCAGATCTTCTCCAGCTGGAAGGCGGCGCTGTCCCAGCCCTGTCGGTACACTACGTAGCCTCCGAAGCGCCTGCGAAACAGGCAGCCCTGTGTGTCACTAAGACCGCCGCACAAGTGACCATTCTGGCGCTGCAGTCCAAACCAAACATGCTCACATACGGCTTCCCATCACATTGTAGGCTTAGTATGCAGGCGAGCGTCTCGTTTCGCTTCATCCGTTTACCTGTCGGCCTAATCTATTGGCGAATCGTTGAGTAGATCCGATCGCAGCGCATCGGATGTCGCTCAGCGAGATCCGATCCGCTGAGCGAACCGATGTGTAGCTCAACCGATGTGAGCTACCGATGTGTAGCTCAACCGATGTGAGCTACTGATGTGTAACGCATTGCAACAGAGTGGCGGTGAAAGCTGGGTATCCTTCGTCGCCGGACCTGTACCGACACACTAGACGCACGCGCCCGCGGTTCAAACACGGAACAACTCACTATGCGTGTCAAACCTTTCTGTGTAACCTTGCATATTTTACCGCCGCTTTCCCAACACCCGCTCGCCCGACTGCACCGACTCTTCAATTTCAAACCCTCTGATCAATGTAGTTAGCACACACGACGCATAACTGTACAGTGTACAGTCGGTCTCATAATGATCTTCCCTTGCCACCACGTGGCGCTACGGTCGCGATAGGCACACAAAAGGTGGTTTCCCCACCGTATGTTGGTACCCATTGTGGCTGTCTGGCAGGTGCGTGAGCTGGGGAGGGGGAGGGAGTGCGGGGTGTTGTCGGAATGGAATGCGCCGCGACTCGGGTGGTGGTCAGGGCCGTCCGTCTCGAGGGTCAAGAGGTCGCCTGTCCTGAGCTGGCAGATATCCAATATTGGAGACTGAATAACAGTGTTTACCAATCAGCCCAAATAGCTCAGTCGGTATAGCTGCATACTCCTAGCGTATTCGTAGAATGGTCGTGGGTTTGAACCGCGCTGGCACCAGGCGCTTTTACGTGTATTTCTTTCTTAAAGGGAGTGTGCCTACTCACATCGCTTATTTGGAGTTATTGACACTGGTCTATAGAACATAATTTTCTGAATTGACCCATGCATTTCTTTCTCAAGATTCGCCCTAGTTGCTGAGATATTCCAAAGACTCCAGGAACTTGCTGGGAGCAAAAAGTTATCGGGTAGACTCCAGAGGGCTTCCGCTACTAGAAGCACTGCAACTATCGATTAAACTGCTAGCATATTGTTAGCGCCGGCCAATAGCAATTCAGCAAAACAGCTCGTGCACGCTGATAGCAGCAGCCGAACAGAAACTGGACAGCCACCATGTTTTTCGATGATGGCCGTTTCCATGATGGCCGATGGCCATTTTTTTAAAGAAGATATCAATTTAGAGCTACGCAACTTGCACATAATAAAGTTCACAATGGCAAGAACGTGCTGTGTAAAACCTGTCTTTCTATCTTGCATGTGACCGTAATTGTATTGTCTTATGTGCGCCATTTTACATAACATCACCATAGTGGCGATCGTTCTATAGATATCGAAACAAAAAATAAGCAAAAAAACAATATAAGTAAAAATCCAACTAAAGGGGCTCCAGATGTGAATTTCATCATATACAACAATCAAACCAATAGCTACTTACCGTATGCAAAACATTTTTGACATTCTAAAACAGTAGGCAAATAGTTCACCTTCAACCTGGGATTTTGAACTGAAATAGCAGTTTTGTAGCCCGTGTTGAGAAATCCTTATTTGCAACTTGTCTTGGCTGAAAAGACTCCAGCCGAAGATATTTGACTTTTTGGCGAAGGAATGCGGCGCATATATGATATACCGTACCGTCTGAGAGTGCCAGCACTACCAGGGCGCATGCGCAGACCAATAACGCACACCATAACATTAATAATTTACGACCTTCTGTCCTGAATTGGCGCGATGTAGGACAATTTTTGAAAAGAAAAAAAGAAACTGTATTAAAAAATATAATAAAATCGTGTTCTGAAAAATTTCCGAAGGTGAACTATTTCCTTTAAAGGGAGATAATCACCTTTTGATTTTGTTAGCAACACTTTCTTTGGCTACCGTTATGGTATTAAAATGATGGGATCTAAATTTAAGAATTAAATACAATTATTCCCTAATTCAAAGTTGGAAGATTGGGAAAATTTATGATCGGTATTTTCCCTACACTATTGGAAAGCGCAACATCTGGCGCTTTTGTGTCAATCTGTTCAACGTTGTTGAATGGGCACTTATAAACAAATCGCCGACACTAAATAGGTTGCCATGGGGGGCTAACCTAAACTGCCGATTTCAATGCACTTTTTTAAAATGATTGTTGATTGTTCATAAAAGTTTGGCACATATTCGCAAAAGATAGAATGCAGGAAACATATTGCATACCTTCATGATAAATAACAATGCGTAGGGAGGCTAATTTACTGAATTCGTTACCGAGTGCTTGCTGATTATAAGCGTGGAGCGCTTATCAACTATGAATTGAAATATCTCGCGGTAGGAATTGTTATATGCAAAATGTGATGAATTTACAATATATTTTGGTCTCGTCTATCGATTTCAGGTGCTAACTCCATTTTTGTGGAAAAAGGTCATTATCTCCCTTTAATCATGCCACGTGTCATGTGCAATGCAGGACCCCGCAATTGCGAATGCAAACGTCCACCTGATGATTCTACACGCATCAGGTGGACAAAGCAGACAAATGCAGTGGGCCTTGCACTGATATGTTCCAATCACGCTGCTCTCTCCTTCATGCTCTACAAACACATCCGGGCGGGTTTATATCCATTAAAGGGAGTGTGCCTACTCACATCGCTTAGTTGGGGTTATTGACACTGGTCTATAGAACACAATTTTCTGAATTGAACCAATACTTCATTTATCCAGATTCACCCTAGTTGCTGAGATATTCAAAGACTCCAGGAATTTGCTTGGGAGCAAAAAGTTATCGGGTAGACTCCAGAGGGCTTCCGCTACTAGAAGCACTGCAACTATCGATTAAACTGCTAGCATATTGTTAGCGCCGGCCAATAGCAATTCAACAAAACGGCTCGTGCACGCTGATAGCAGCAGCCGAACAGAAACTGGACGGCCATCATGTTTTCCGATGATGGCCATTTCGATGATGGCCGATGGCCATTTTTTGGAGAAGATATCAATTTAGAGCTACGAAACTTGCACATAATAAAGTTCACAGTGGCAAGAACGTGCTGTGCAAAGCTCGTCTTTCTATCTTGCATGATGTGACCGTAATTGTATTGTCTTATGTGCGCCGTTTTACATAACATCACCATAGTGGCGATCGTTTTATAGATATCGAAACAAAAATAAACAAAAAACAATATAAGTGAAAATTCAGCTAAAGGGGCTCCAGATGTGAATTTCATCATATACAACAATCAAACCAACAGCTACTTACCGTATGAAAAAATATTTTTGACATTCCAAAACAGTAGGCACACTCCCTTTAACCCTCGCTCTACGGGAGCTTTTTTCACCTTCGCCCTACGGGGGGTCCTAAAAAGACCCCCTGTTAAAGGAAATAGTTCACCTTCAACATGGGATTTTGAACTGAAATAGCAGTGTTGTAGCCCGTGTTGAGAAATCCTTATCTGCAACTTTTCTTGGCTGAAAAGACTCTCCAGCCGAAGATATTTGACTTTTTTGGCGAAGGAATGCGGCGCATATATGATATACCGTACCGTCTGAGAGTGCCAGCACTGCATGGAGCATGCGCAGACCAATAACGCACACCATAACATTAATAATTTACGACCTTCTGTCCTGAATTGGCGCAATGTAGGACTATTTTTGAAAAGAAAAAAAAAGAAACTGTATTAAAAATATAATAAAATCGTGTTCTAAAAAAAAATCCCGAAGGTGAACTATTTCCTTTAACTTCCAAACCAATCAACATAGAGCAACACTGTAAAAACCAACATGTTGCCTGTCATGTTTGGAATCTAACGGTATGCAATTTTTAGGTTTCGGTTCAACGAGTGACCTTCCAGGTCTAGTGAATGACCTCGATCGACCATGTCCAGAACAGCGATTTTGCTCTGTCAGAAAACCTAAAAATTAGAAATTGATGAATGTAAATAAAAGGCATGTTCCTAGACCAGTTTTGTCTCAGAAATAAAGAAAAGGTAATTATTTATTCGTATCTGGTCAAAAAAAGAAGAAAAAGTTATTTCAAAAATGACGTCATGAATTTCTTACACTTAGGGAGCCATTTCTCAGTAAAAAATAGAGATATTTCTTTTAAATTTGGTTTGAGCCCATACTCAGTTCTCGCACATATAATCCGTTTTTTTAAAAAATATCTTCGAAAATTTTGATTTTGTGGTGATTTAAAAAAAGAAGTTTTGTTCATTTTGGGGGTCAAAACCCCCAAATGTCGGAAATCCGAGATTGCCATTTTAAAGAAAATTACATTTTATATCTTTGCCTAATTGCGTTTGCAATTTGCTTTAAAATTCTGTTTTCTACGATTTTTCCAAACATTTATCGTTTTTCCACCAACATGACGTCATGAAAACATCATTATTTCCCAAATTTCTCAACCAATTTCAATGAAATTTTTACAGCATACGTATAATTGTTGTATACTTATCTACTCAAAATTGCAGCAAGATGCACCGCATGTCTAAAAAGTTATGCAAGGAAAACCTCAGGGGGGTCGTTTTAGGAGGTAGGGCGAGGGTTAAGTTAGCGACGATATCTGCGACGGCAGTATTTAAAACCTTAGGTCTATGAAGCATCGCCAGGTGTGTAGCTGATATAGCATCTGACTGGCTACGTGTTTAAATTTGACTTTGAACTTGAGATCAGGTCAAGATATCGACACTATTTTTTTGGCGCACTCCAAATTTCTCAATCGTCGCAAGCGACACGACGGACAGCCATTTCCGAGACGACATCTGTGACAACGGTATCGGTCAACTTGAGATTCAAATATTCGTCTTAAAGTATAGCCCGTGCAGTGTTCTATCAATTGGACATTTAACGATGCTTCACAAACCTATGGTTTTCTTAAAACTGGTCATTACAGACATCGTCGCTAACTTGACATTCTAGGTCTGCGTATATTTCCAACCACGGTCCGCCACACAGCCTCGCCACGCATGCGAATTGTTATTCCCCAATCGGCCTGTGTGGGTCAGACCAGGACGGAGCGATGCAGATTCCGCCAAGTATCGGCCGGCACCGGGGAGCTGTCAAACCGTTCCGGCCCCGCCTCGGTGCGGGATTCAGCCAGCTATCGTTTTGCCTACCGTGGGAGACCCAGAGCTAGGGAAGATCATTATGGGACCGACTGTACAGTCGGTCTCATAATGATCTCATAAAACCGGTCCGGCCCCGCACCGAGGCGGGGCCGGACCGGTTTGACAGCTCGCCCGGTGCCGGCCGATACTTGGCGGAATCTGCACCGCTCCGTCCTGGTCTGACCCACACAGGCCGATCGGGGAATAACAATGCGCATGTTTGGGGAGGCTGTGTGGCGGACCGTGGTTGGCAATATACGCAGACCTAGAATGTCAAGTTAGCGACGATGTCTGTGATGACCAGTTTTAAGAAAACCATAGGTCTGTGAAGCATCGCTAAGTGTCCAATTGATAGAACAATGCACGGGCTATACTTTAAGACGAATATTTGTATCTCGAGTTGACCGATACCGTCGTCACACATGTCTCGGAAATGGCTATCCGTCGTGTCGCTTGCCACGATTGAGAAATTTGGAGTGCGCCAAAAATAAAGTGTCGATATTTTGACCTGATCTCAAGGTCAAGATCAAATTTAAACACGTACCCAGTCAGATGCTCTAACAGCTACACACCGGCGATGCTTCATAGACCTAAGGTTTGAAATACTGTCGTCGCAGATAACGTCGCTATTTTAATGGACCCGCCCGGGTGTGTTTGTGGAGCGTGAAGGACGGAGCGGCGTGATGCGAACATATCAGTGCGAGGCCCACTGCATTTGTCTGCTTTTTCGTGTAGAATCATCAGGCGGACGTTTGCATTCGTAATTTTGGGGTTTTGCATTGCACATGATACGTGGCATGATTAAGAAAGGAATACACGTAAAAGCGCCTGGTGCCGGCGCGGTTCGAACCCACGACCAATCTACGAATACGCTGGTAGACACTCAAGACAGCTATACCGACAGCTATTTGGGCTGATGTGACGAACACTGTTATTCAGTCTCCAATATTGGATCTCTGCCAGCTCAGGACAGGCGACCTCTTGACCCTCGAGACAGACGGCCCTGACCACCACCCGGGTCGCGGCGCATTCCATTCCGACAACGCCCCGCTCTCCCTCCCTCCCTCCCCCTCCCCAGGTCACGCACCTGCTAGACAGCCACAATTGGTACCAACCTACGGTGGGGAAACCACCTTTTTGTGCCTATCGCGACCGTAGCGCCACGTGGTGGCAAGGGAAGATCATCATGAGACCGACTGTACATACACACAGGTGCATCTCAGGCTCTATTTTATCTGCCGGCACGTTTTGGTCCCTGTGTTGGCGTCTGACGGCACTCGACAGGTAACGGTCGATTGCGGTAGTCTGATGGCCGATACTCAACGCTCTACTTTCGGGCGCCGCGGGCACTGGCCGGGCGTGGGCGCCACAAACATGTAATCGCGGTGCTCTTATTATCATCGCTCACCGGGCCACGACCGTCTTGGCCGGCCAGAGGCTGATCTCGACGTAGGGGTCGTCCGGCATGGCCGGGCTGCTCTGCAGGGCGTGCGGCAGGTACCAGCACATGCGGTACACGGGACTCTCCGAGTAGGCGTCGAACCGGGTCGTCTGCGGCAGCGTCATCTGGATCTTCTCCTCTGGAGACGGCGAGAGAGAACAGAAGTCATGAGATCAAAACGGGAAATGGGGATTCTGTTTGGAGAGCCAGATGGCGGCAGAGTCAGTGAAAGACAATGATAAGTGCATTTTCAGTAATATTATTTACATTCACAACAGCACACATAGGCAGACTGGTTATTGATTCGACACTGATTTAATCGATTGGAATCGATCCATCAAAATTCCTCGAATCAAAAGATAATTGGTTCACCACCAGATCTTTTGATTCATGAATCGTGATTGAATCAAAAACCGCATCAAATCAAGGCTGATTGAATCAAGAGATTTAACAATTCTTAACGATTCAAGTACACTGGTAAATTGTGCAAATATATGCAGTCCTAGTGGCTACATTCATTTATACTGAAATATTATTGCTGTAACAATGTTTTAGTGATCATATATATATGTATGTTTCCACTGTTATTGATTTGACATAAATTCATCACATATATTTAAATGTTGAATCAAACGAGAATCGATTAAAATATTTGTTTTGATTCTTTGAATTGGAAATAATAAATTCTCAAAATGTTATCCGTGAATCGAACGGTGATGGAATCATTCAGATTCCAAACTGAATCATGATTGAATCGTTCCAAAAAAAGTTGAATCAATAACCAGTCTGCACATAGGGTCGCTGAAATCCGAAGCTACATGCAGAAAATATAACTCCCTGGAATTTATGTAACCTTTCATTTTAACTGACCTGCAGTCAAAATAGTAAACGTTTGATGTCAGTAGGAGATCACTAGTGGAAATGGAGTGCTACATTTCGTAGCTCTGCGTTTAATTGTGTTATATGAGACATGTATTCATCGCAAACATACTTGTAATTGACTCAATTTTTGTTTAGTCGACTCAAGCCTGACTCATCAGTCATCAGCCGAAGAACCGACTCGACTCTTAACTAAAGTGCTGTTCCAAAATTTGGAATCGACTCGACTCTTGACTCAGATCAAAATAGTATTGTTTTGAGTCGATTCAATTTGACTCAAGTTTGTTTTTATTCCGACTCAAATATGTCTCAGAGTCAAATTCGACTGATAAATTTCAGATTCAGGAGGGACAAAAATTTCGCTCCGTATACTCTCACACCGTCAGCGGAAACTGTTCAGCGAGGGGGGGGGGGGGCGTCAGCGGAAACTGTTCAGCGGGGGGGGGGGGGGGGAATTTTCCCCTGGATCCGCCAGTATAATATATAACCGTACTAGCGTAGACACGTCTACCTAAACATGGCTAATAGCTAAACCGAATTAACCGAATTCATTAAGCAGATAAACTATTGTAATTTTCCTGGCAACACAAATATTGTCATGGAAAGTTGCTTTATTTTGAGTCAGATGAGTCAATGACTCACATTTATGAGTCGCTTCGCAAATCATTTGACTCTTGGCTCAAAGAGGTCAGGATAATAAGTCTAAGTAATCGGTCTAAATAGCCGGTCTAAGAAATCAGTCTGAGTCATCGGCCAGTCATCGGTCTAGGTAGTCAGTCTAAGCCAAATCCGTCCAGGTAATCGAAATAAGTAAGCCTTCTAAGTAACCAGTCTATGTGATCGGTTACTCGGTCTTAGTAATCTGTCTAAGTACTTTGGTCTAATATTTTGTCTAAGTAGTCGGTTTAATATCGATATAGTTAATATATAAATATTATATAGTTTATATCTCTCGGTTACTCGGTCTTAGTAATCTGTCTAAGTACTTTGGTCTAATATTTTGTCTAAGTAGTCGGTTTAATATCGATATAGTTTATATATACATATTATATAATTTATATAGTCGCAAAGTTGCAGTGGGCCCCCACTGGCGAAACAATCAGAGCGGGCTCCTGCCAGAGCGGACCCCTTGATAAATTTCGGGGGGGGGGGGGGGTCAGCTGATCCCTTTGACCCACCTCGTCGTTGTGCCACTGCCTACCGCTGTTGAGGTACCTATGTGCAGCTATATGTCCTCCGTAAAACCCACCTCTGCTGTTCTCTCCGGCGAAGTACTTGAAGAGCCTGTCGAACATGAGCCTGGTGCGGTTCCACTGGAGCGCCTCCTCTTCCATGGGCTCCACAGTGACGGGCTCCTCCGTGCAGGCCCAGCGCTGGGCCGGGTAGTGACGAATCTCATACCCGGCCTCCTGGCGGCAGACACGGAGTACAGGACACAGGGGGCGTCAGGACAGGCACGGGGCACAGAGAGCGTCAGGGCAGGCACGGAGTACAGGACACAGGGGGCGTCAGGGCAGGCACGGAGTACAGGTCACGGGGAGCGTCAGGGCAGGCACGGAGCACAGGGAGCGTCAGAGCAGGCACGGAGCACAGGAAGCGTCAGGGCAGGCACGGAGTACAGGACACAGGAAGCGTCAGAGCAGGCACGGAGCACAGGGAGCGTCAGGGCAGACACGGAGTACAGGACACAGGGAGCGTCAGGGCAGGCACGGAGTACAGGACACAGGGAGCGTCAGAGCAGGCACGGAGCACAGGGAGCGTCAGGGCAGACACGGAGTACAGGACACAGGGGGCGTCAGGGCAGGCACGGAGTACAGGACACAGGGAGCGTCAGAGCAGGCACGGAGCACAGGGAGCGTCAGGGCAGACACGGAGTACAGGACACAGGGAGCGTCAGGGCAGGCACGGAGTACAGGACACAGGAAGCGTCAGAGCAGGCACGGAGCACAGGACACAGGGAACGTCAGGGCAGGCACGGAGCACAGGACACAGGGAGCGTCAGGGCAGGCACGGAGTACAGGACACAGGGGCGCCAGGGCAGGCACGGAGCACAGAGAGCGTCAGGGCAGACACGGAGTACAGGACACAGGGAGCGTCAGGGCAGGCACGGAGTACAGGACACAGTGAGCGTCAGAGCAGGCACGGAGCACAGAGAGCGTCAAGGCAGGTACGGAGTACAGGACACAGGGAGCGTCAAGGCAGGTACGGAGTACAGGACACAGGGAGCGTCAGGGCAGGCACGGAGTACAGGACACAGGGAGCGTCAGAGCAGGCACGGAGCACAGGGAGCGTCAGGGCAGGCACGGAGCACAAGGAGTAGAGTTGCAGAATTCTGGTCCCAGCGTCCCAGCGCTGGGACCAGAACTGGTCACGGCCGTGACTGAAGCTGTGACTGGCCAGGCCAGCGCCATAGGGTTAGCATTGCATCGCCGCGACTAAAGCTGTGACTTGCCAACTCATTCCGTGGCCGTGACTAGGCTGTGACCAAAGATTCAGGATTTGTTGCACCTCGAACAGGGAGCGTCAGGGCAGGCACGGAGCACAGGGAGCGTCAGGGCAGGCACGGAGCACAGGGAGCATCAGGATAGGCACGGAGCGCAGGGAGCGTCAGGGCAGGCACGGAGCACAGGGAGCGTCAGGGCAGGCACGGAGCACAGGGAGCGTCAGGGCAGTCACGGCGCACATGGAACGTCAGGGCAGGCACGGAGCACAGAGAGCGTCAGGGCAGGCACGGAACACAGGGAGCGTCAGGGCAGGCACGGCACACAGGGAGCGTCAGGGCAGGCACGGAGCACAGGGAACGTCAGGGCAGGCACGGAGCACATGGAACGTCAGGGCAGGCACGGAGCACATGGAACGTCAGGGCAGGCACGGATCACATGCAACTTCAGGGCAGGCACGGAGCCCAGGGAGCGTCAGGGCAGGCACGGAGCACAGGGAGCGTCAGGGCAGAAACGGCACCGGGGAGGCAGAGCGGAGAGGGCGGAGAGGGCAGGGACGGCACAGACCGGGAGGCAGGCAGATCGAAGGGAGCAGAAACAGCAGGTGACGACATTAGCTACATTTCCTTATTATACTGAATCGCATCCGAAATCGTGCCTCCATTACCCATGTGAGGAATACAACATAATTTCGTGGTAATTGATGTACGCGGCAGGCACGGAGCAATTTCGATTCGAAAGCATTCGGCAGCACGTGGCATTTCCGCTGCGGTTTTTCCCATTGTTAGATGGATGACGAAATCCGGCGCAGAAGGACGTGCTGTCGTCCTTCTGAAAACCTTCTGAAAAACCTTCTGAATGTCGTTTTAGACAATGTTATAGATTGTATTTAGTACACACACCAGCAGAGCGGAGGTGGAGGCGTAGGGAGGCAGCGCGCCACCACTGCGTACTGACCCGACCCGAGACGCTGTCTCGTCACGCTGCTTTCACCGTTGGAGCATCATTAGGTGTGGGTGGTGTTGTTGTTTGTCTACAGAAACACCCTTCCAGTCTCAGGCTCTGTTTTTCACTTCGGTGAACTTCCATCCGAAAGCGAATGTCAACTATAAATCACGTTTTTGTTAGGTGCACTGACCTTATTTCTGGGGTAGTCGTATGCAAGAAGTCGTTGCTTTATCACAAACAGGTTAGGTTAGGGGTCACAGGTACTTGTACTGCTAGTACTGCTAGAGCAGCAACTATCCAAACATTTTCGCTGGTTTCCCACTCCCCAAAATATATATTAAAAGCGCATGTGGCTAAATACAAATAGAACGGAAGCTTGGTTAGTGACAAGATAATGCAAATTTATCGGTGGCATAAGAATCCTAGGACAAAAAAGGCACCGACCGTCACCACAGGTTATATATACATCTGTTCGGCTGGCGGTCGGACGCCTGGTGGAGACCGCTCGTCTGCCTCCTTGTCCGTGTATATGTAACCGGACGATAGTGAAATTTTATAGGCACTTTACGGCAGTAGTCCTTCGCCATTCCTCATTGATTTAAGTGTGTTTGCATCGTGCATACTAGTTACTACTGAGTTGCACATCTCCAGCTTGTGTATGCATGCATATGCTGCAAGCTCGGAATTATATCTCAATCTCGGAAGCTGCAGCTTCCGAAATCGTGAGGTTGGCTGTGACATTTATGACGGCTGTGCATATTTCTGTTGAGTACAGAGGCTTATTGGCAGCTTTCAATGGAATAATCGAGCATCTAACGGACTACCTACGTTTGCACGGAATTAGCAAACCAAAGAAGTGATAAAAGGAAAGCCTATTTTTAAAAAGCGGACCGTTTCTCCGCTACCAAGACCACCACCTGTGCCGAGAAGTCATGTGAATCTCTGCGCTCACCTTGTTGTCGTTGATGACCGAGTTGGGCGCGTAGTCAAACTGCGGGATAAGGTTCGTGACGCGGTCGGTGACCTGGTTCAGGTCAATATTATCTTTCAATTTGTCATTAACGGCCGAGTACAGTTTGCCCGACACTCCGGAGAACCAGGTGCCGAGCGTGTCTATGATGGAGGACTGTCCGAGCGTGTTCATGATGGATGACACGGTGAGTTCCTCCTGATCCCCAGCCGGCCCGCTGCCGGCCGCCGGCGCCGAGCCGGGGTCCTGCGGGGGATAGAGACGGTCAGCGCTGCTGACAGGCACAACGAGACAGACGGTCAGCGCTGCTGAGAGGCACAACGAGACAGACGGTCAGCGCTGCTGAGAGGCACAACGAGACAGACGGTCAGCGCTGCTGAGAGGCGGTCAGCGCTGGTGAGAGGCACAACGAGAGAGACAGACGGTCAGCGCTGCTGAGAGGCACAACGAGACAGACGGTCAGCGCTGCTGAGAGGCACAACGAGACAGACGGTCAGCGCTGCTGACAGGCACAACGAGACAGACGGTCAGCGCTGCTGAGAGGCACGAGAGAGACGGTCAGCGCTGCTGAGAGGCACAACGAGACAGACGGTCAGCGCTGCTGAGAGGCACGAGAGAGACGGTCAGCGCTGCTGAGAGGCACAACGAGACAGACGGTCAGCGCTGCTGAGAGGCACGAGAGAGACGGTCAGTGCTGCTGAGAGGCACAGTGAGACAGACGGTCAGCGCTGCTGAGAGGCACAACGAGACAGACGGTCAGCGCTGCTGACAGGCACAACGAGACAGACGGTCAGCGCTGCTGAGAGGCACAACGAGACAGACGGTCAGCGCTGCTGACAGGCACAACGAGACAGACGGTCAGCGCTGCTGAGAGGCGGTCAGCGCTGCTGAGAGGAACAACACCACGCTGACGGGCGACAGGCACAAACAACACTACCCCAGCAATACAACGGCACATTAGGTTTGGCGTTTTACTAAAGCATAATGAATGCCGCAATGGTTGAGCTCTGGCCCCTGTGCTTAGAAGTTAAAGCTGGAAGAACAATTCTAACGTAGAGGGAATTATGATGCAGTTTGTGTCGCGCGCGAAAGAAATTTCAACAAAGCCGTCGCCTGTCTGTACCTATCAACAGGTGCATACCTACACTCAGAACAAATATCAATGACGTTACTGTAGTGACACAACTTCTCACTTCTATGTTATTTCCATGTCATGTTTCACCTTTGTATTAGTTTTAAACTGAGATAGCCATTATCTTGGGCCGTTATTGAAATGTCTAAATTACTAAGGTAATTTTTCCCAAAACTTAACCGTTTTTAAGCAATTTAATTTACCATTTGCAAAATGACCAGGTTGGTGCAGCCGCTGATTGGCTGACACACACTTTTTCAGCCAATCCCACTTTGTCAGCTAATCAGCGGCGGTCTATAGCTCAATAATGACGTCATTCGCCCAAATCTTACAACTTAATTTGTATAAAGTTAATGACTATTAGAGTGAAAAATATCACCATCGTTTTCAGCAGCACTTACTTCATATTTTCTACTACAACCAGCGTATATTTGACAACTTTCAGAAAGGTGAAACATTCACAGGAGATAATCACCTTTGTATTTTGTTAGCAACAATTTATTTGGCTACCGTTATGGTATTCAAATGGTGTGATCTAAATTTAAGAATAAAATAAAATAATTCCCTCATTCGAAGTTGGAAGTTTGGGAAAATTAATGATCGGTATTTTTCCTCCACTATTGGAAAGCGCAACATCTTACAACTTAATTTGTATAAAGTTAATGACTATTAGAGTGAAAAAATATCACCATCGTTTTCAGCAGCACTTACTTCATATTTTCTACTACAACCAGCGTATATTTGACAACTTTCAGAAAGCTTTTGCATCAATCTGTTCAACTTTGTTGAATGGGCACTTATAAACAAATCACCGACACTAAATAAGTAAGGTAATAGGCCACTGTTAAACTGACGATTTCAATGCACTTTTTTCAAATGATTGTTGATTGTTCATAAAAGTTTGGCACATATTCCCAAAAGATAGAGTGCAGGAAACATATTGCATACCTTCATGATAAATAACAATGCGTAGGGAGGCTAATTTACTGAATTCGTTACCGAGTACTTGCTGATTATAAGTGTGGAACGCTTATCAACTATGACTTGTTGCTTTGCTTTGGTGTTTTCCCATATACAGTACTGTGTCCAAGTGTACGGCAGCGCGAACCGTTCAAACATATCCAAATTGCAGAAAGTCTTCAACTTTGCTGCCAGGGTGATTTCGGGCCGATGCAAATATGACCATATATCGCACGTACTGAATCAATTAGAATGTCTGTCCGCACTTCAGTTCGTTTCATGCTTCGATCTTTGTCTGATGCATAGCATTCTCGCCACCGGGAAACCCCATGGGCTTTTAACCTCCTCGTTGGCGTTTAATTAGCCGTGAGCGGGCTGGCCGCGATACCCGGCAGTCCGACCAACTGAGCATGCCTCGTGTGAAGAACAGCCATGGAAAGAGGAAGTGCGTGTACCGCGCAGTGAAAATGTATAATGAATACGTCATCTCTCATGGACGGTCCAAGGTATCAAAGCAGTCGTTCAAAACCAAGATCCGAGACGCGATTCGGCGAACCTTGTTGTTAGCCATGACATAGTGTGTATTTTGTGGATATGTGTGGAGAGAGAAAGTTATATTTTTCCAAATGTTTTTTTATAGATCTACTGAGACCATGTTATTGACGAAGGTCTGATAATAGCCCATTTTATGTGTGGATTGACCCGATTCTGTGCAATAAATAAATAAATAAATAATAAATAGACTTGAAATATCTATCGGTAGGAATTGTTATATGCAAAATTTAATGAATTTACAATATATTTTGGTCTCGTCTATCGATTCCAGGTGCCAACTTCAATTTTGTGGAAAAAGGCGATTATCTCCCTTTAGCACAATTTCGAGAAAGGGCATCGCTGATCGGAGAAAATAAAATAAAAAGTAACAATCAAAATGATTTGTTTCCGTATATCATTAAATACTATAAGTGAGTGTTACATCGGAGAAATTCGTCAGGTCCACCCTCCATTCCTTCCACGTTGGCAACACACACGACCCTAGGTTTTATTAATTCCATTAACCCACAATATAATTTCATTAATTTATATCGCAAGGACACCACATCCGATACTGGACTTTGGAATGTTACGTGCTTCCCGACTGGCACCTTTCATCACTTGGGGACCAAAGGTGCCATAGCGGGCTGTCAGACCGTCACCATCACCACTCGTGTTACCAGGCTGACACCATCACCACTCGTGTTACCAGGCTGACACCATCACCACTCGTGTTACCAGGCTGACACCATCACCACTCGTGTTACTAGGCTGACACCATCACCACTCGTGTTACTAGGCTGACACCATCACCACTCGTGTTACCAGGCTGACACCATCACCACTCGTGTTACCAGGCTGACACCATCACCACTCGTGTCACTAGGCTGACACCATCACCACTCGTGTTACCAGGCTGACACCATCACCACTCGTGTTACCAGGCTGACACCATCACCACTCGTGTTACCAGGCTGACACCATCACCACTCGTGTTACCAGGCTGACACCATCACCACTCGTGTTACCAGGCTGACACCATCACCACTCGTGTTACCAGGCTGACACCATCACCACTCGTGTTACCAGGCTGACACCATCACCACTCGTGTTACTAGGCTGACACCATCACCACTCGTGTTACTAGGCTGACACCATCACCACTCGTGTTACCAGGCTGACACCATCACCACTCGTGTTACCAGGCTGACACCATCACCACTCGTGTCACTAGGCTGACACCATCACCACTCGTGTTACCAGGCTGACACCATCACCACTCGTGTTACCAGGCTGACACCATCACCACTCGTGTTACCAGGCTGACACCATCACCACTCGTGTTACCAGGCTGACACCATCACCACTCGTGTTACCAGGCTGACACCATCACCACTCGTGTTACCAGGCTGACACCATCACCACTCGTGTTACCAGGCTGACACCATCACCACTCGTGTTACTAGGCTGACACCATCACCACTCGTGTTACCAGGCTGACACCATCACCACTCGTGTTACCAGGCTGACACCATCACCACTCGTGTTACCAGGCTGACACCATCACCACTCGTGTTACCAGGCTGACACCATCACCACTCGTGTTACCAGGCTGACACCATCACCACTCGTGTTACCAGGCTGACACCATCACCACTCGTGTTACCAGGCTGACACCATCACCACTCGTGTTACCAGGCTGACACCATCACCACTCGTGTTACCAGGCTGACACCATCACCACTCGTGTTACCAGGCTGACACCATCACCACTCGTGTTACCAGGCTGACACCATCACCACTCGTGTTACCAGGCTGACACCATCACCACTCGTGTTACTAGGCTGACACCATCACCACTCGTGTTACCAGGCTGACACCATCACCACTCGTGCGGCCGGACCATCACCACTCCACTCAGGTTACTGCAGGATGGCTCCCCAGAGCAGCATCACGGTTTGCCTTGTCTGCACAACCTGACGATCGAGATCAGTGGCTGGCGTCTCTCCGATACTGCTTGTGTCGTTAGCAGAGTTTGTCACGGGCTGGACCGGCCCTATGGGCCATGGGCTGGGCCTGGGCCTGGGCTGGGCCTGGGCTGGGCCTGGGCTGGGCCTGGGCTGGGCCTGGGCTGGGCCTGGGCTGGGCCTGGGCTGGGCCTGGGCTGGGCCTGGGCTGGGCCTGGTCTGGGCCTCAACTTTAAGGAAATCATCGGGCTCTGGACGGGCCTGGGCTGATAATGTTGAAGCTCAGGTCAGAGCTGAAAAAATATTTCAACCAGCAGTTCACTTCCACAGCAACACACTGTTGCTGTGGCTGTGGCTTTTTGTTTGTTTTTGGTTAGCATAGTTGGTTCATTGTTTCACGTGTATAGTATACAAGTAAATATGCTAGGATAGTGATTGCAAATTTTGTGAAAATATTTATATGCTTGATCTGAACGGGCCGGACTGGGCCTGGGCCTCAATATTATAAATTTGACCGGGCCTGGTCCGGGCCTGGGCTTGGTGTTCACGGGCCCGGGCCGGGCCGTGCTGGGGGTTGGTGGGCCCGTGACGAACACTGGTCGTTAGGCTTGGTTTTCCCTATCACGACTGGTGTGACCAGTCAGGGAACTCTATTTACATTGCTAGCAGTTTCTGTTTCAGCGGAGGCGGGTGAAGGGGTCGGTCGGGTGGGGAGGGAAGGAAGAGAAGGCGGCTTAATCACCGCTCGGGTGGCTCGGCGGGCAGTCCGTGCCTCCCTCTGGGAAGTTCCATCCTCGGCGGGCTGGCCGGAGGGTGCTAGCGGTGCGTTCTCCACCACCTCTCCACTTCATCTCCCCAAACACTCCGGCTCCGCGCCCGGAGTGGCCAGGAATGGCTGCCCTGACTCGGCACTTCGCTCTGCAGTCCCGGTGCTCTCCGAATACGCGTCACCACCGGCGACCAAACGGGTGCAGAGCTCCCGTCCAGATTGTGGCGCAGTGCCCTCTTATAGTTGACAACCATCAAATAAATTCAGAAGCCTAATGACAGAGCGGTTGCGAACTCTTGCATTATTCTTACTTCTTTTCTCTCCTCTCCCCAGACGGTAAGATGTATATCAATCTACTTCCTGCAAAGATCTGACATCGCCAAGCCACACGCGACAACACCTGACGAACTTCACTGGCTTCCAACGGTCCCCATTCCGATCCAGCCTCCCTGTTATTCTGGAAACGCGCTGACCCACTGCCGGGCTAACGAGAGCGTAGCCTCAGTGCCCGTCGGCGATGTTTCCTCTCCAGTCGATAGGTTCAGCTGATCGGTCCACACATCCTACAGTTACTATGCGTGGCCGGGCGCCCGGCTCCTCGCCCCTCTGTTCCGTTAGACCCGGTCAGAGTCCCCGAACACCTGTATCAAGAGACGTGGAACTCGGTCAGGTTCCAGGTATCGGAGAGGGATCCATATACCCCGCCTCGCCTGCCTCGCCAGCGCACACAGTGCCGATTGAATCATGGGCAAGACATGCGCGGTGACAGCCACAGTCAGATGTTCGACTCAGCACCGACTGATCGCAGTCATGGCGGCTTTCATTTATTGTAAAGTGGACTTCCCAGTCAGCTGCCTGCAGGCGACAGGCAAGACACAGAGAGTTTGAATTATGTCGGCTTATATATATGCATCTGGATGCCCATAATGCATGGTTCAGCACACCCACCGAAATGTCCAACATCGGGTGATAAGCTCGCGGCGACAGCCGCTGCATAATTCAATTCCAACAGGCGACAGCCGTTGTGTAATTCAATTCCAACAGGCGATAGCTGTCGTGGTATCGGATACCTACTGCAGCCGACACTGCAGCTCTCCTAACATCTGATGTAAATGGTAACCATAGTAGTCACTCTGAGTCAGCGAACACCGGACGGCTCATCTATCATATTTTAATTTTCACAACGTCAGATCATTTGCAACAAAAAGCTGGCTTATTAAGAACACAATAACAAAACTGACACTACATATACAGGTGCACTTCGAGATATACATCATGGTATAGCCACATGCTGACTTCTCCCTGTTTGACTCATCTCCTGCAGGAGATGAGTCAAACAGGGAGAATGGCTGAGGTCAGCAGTACACGTACTGCTGAGCCTGACCTCAGCCATAGGCATTACCGGATGGTCTCTCTCCACGTCTGGAAATAGCCCACGGGAAAGCGCCAATTCATGCGTTTCAGTTTCATTTCAGCTTGATGGAGGAGCGCTGGGTGCCGACAGTTGACAGACTGAACGGCGGAGACGCCGTGCCGACGTCAGAGATCGGCAGAAATGTGATCGGCAGAAAATGAGCCACGCCCGTCCAGGCGGCCCTATTTCACCACATAATAGAAGTTCACCACATAATTTCACACACACCTTTCACCACACCTTTCACCACATAATTTCACCACACAGAAGAGGCGCCATATAATCGGTGAAAGTCGCCAGCGACAGCAGATGGGATGAGAGAGGAAATGCCTCCGGTCGGACATTTTTATGTATTATTTTGTATTCATTTAGACCGAAGCTTTTCACTGGATGGATTTCTGGGATCAGCGATCTTCGCTAAGTATTAAGCAATGCTTGTTACGTGCACCTTAACCCGTTCCATCCGATCGCGTAATTTGTGTTCACCGGCAGAAGTTGGGGCCGAAAGCCTTTCGAGTCACAAAGTTTTGACACGATCTTCCCCGTTCAACGACATTATCCGATCGCGCCCCGCGCCCGTATGATATTGTGATGAATAGTGGATGTATGCTGAAACCAAATATATGTTACTTCAGTCGCACAATATTATACAAGGAAAGAGGGTCACTGAAAACTTAGTACGGTAGCCTTGTTTTGTTGAGAACTCTCAAGGGGCTCTCAGATACAATACGGAACCTGAAGTCAACATCCATACTCATAAACTTCAGGAAAGCAAACACATGTGTATAATTTAATATTGTATCCAATGGTGCTGATAAAGTATTTTATGACGAAACGCGTCCACCTATGTGTTTGCTTTCCTGTTTCATATGCCATAATTGTCTGGAGAAACGACATAATTGACACAATTGTCATAATTGTCTGGAGAAACGGGCCCGTATCAAGAATATGCGAGGACCGGGCCCTGTTGTTACCGGGCCCTCGTCCTGACCCCTGACCGGGCCCCATGCCACGCCTTTGCCAGCACCGGGGCCCTGTCTTGATCGGGCCCCTACCAGGAACGGGCCCCTACCAGTAACGGGCCCGAATCAAGCATTTGCAAGGAGCGGGCCCTGTTGTGACCGGGCCCTCGTCCTGACCGGGCCCCATATCACGCCTGTGCTAGCACCGATCCCCTGCCTCGATCGGGCCCCTACCAGGAACAGGCCCGTATCAATAATTTGCAAGGACCGGGCCGCTGTGACCGGGCCCTCGACCTGACCAGGCCCCATATCACGCCTCTACCAGCACCGGGACCCTGTCTTGATCGGGCTCCTACCAGGAACGGGCCCCTATCAGGAAGGGACCCGAATACAATAATTTGCAAGGAGCGGGTCCTGTTGTGTCCGGGCCCTCGTCCTGACCAGGCCCCATATCACGCCTTTGCCAGCACCGGGCCCCTGCCTCGATCAGACCTGACCAAGACCGGGTCCCCGCCAGGTATGAACCAGAATACAGGTCCTTTTGATGCGGGCCCCCTCACAAATTTCGGGGGGGGGGGTCAGCTGACCTCTTTGACCCCCCCCCCCCCCCCTGCGTGCGCCACTGCATGTGTATGTGCGCGGAGGTTGTCATAACGGGTTAACACTATTTATCCGTCTGGGCACGGTGAACAATGCTCGGAGTGTTTGTTCTTCATGTTTGGAGAGAGCTGTCTGATAACCCTCTTGAGCTGACCTAACCATTTCAGTGACTGCGGAAAATACGCCGGACGGCTCCCTTCACATTCGGGCATATTAAGTAGGCAGTGCGTGGGACAAATGCTAGTGTGATGGCTGGGTGGAGGCCTGTGCCCGGTCCTCCGTGAACAAATGTATGCGTAAAAGTGCAATGTGAAAGTTATTCAGTATTCAGTATGCATTATTCAGATAGACATTCAGACATTCAGCATTCAGACAGGATTCAGTTCACGAACTGCTGAAACACGTTAGTTCGATTAGCTTCGAAAGCACGATACTTCGATGGCTTAGGTAAACCGCCTACAATTCCGTTTTTGTTTCACGTCATTGCGTTTCTTTGCCTCATCATACCATGCTGACGCAAAGCAGCATGTTTCATCTGAAATAAGTGATGGAACATTTAACATCAACCCGGGAATACAATTGGGACAAAGTTAATCAGATACACTAGAGGATCGGATACCGTTAACCCATTGCAATTTCTCGGGTGAAAACTTGACCGGCTGACCCATTGACCCATTAAGCTATCGACACATCGACCCTTTCACCCGCTGAGCCGGCGACCTGTTTACACATTTCTGTTTTTCGGATAATCAATCGGAAGCGGATTAAAGGAAATAGTTCACCTTTGATTTTTTTCCCAAACACGATTTGATTATATTTGTACTACAATTTATTTTTATATTGTCAAAAATGGCCTTATATCGCGCCCATTCAGGACAGAAGGCCGTAAATCATTATTGTTTATGAAAACTATATGCATACTCTCCGAGTCAGAGTCCTGACGTCACGCGAATTAAAAAAAATGGTTCAGCCAATCAGATTCGAAAGTAGTCGCGTAAGGATAGACTCGCATTGGAGATGTGCCAACCGGCGGGCGGCGGTTCGCTTGCCAGCACCAGCTGCAAGCTGATTGGCTGATGGTATAGCCTCTGCCCGGTCTAGATCCAGCACAAATTCTTTCGTCAGCACCATATTCCTTCGCCAAAAAATCGAATATATTCGGCTGGGGAGTCTTTTCAGTCAAGAAAACTTGCAGACAGGGGGTTTCCCAACACGGGCTACAAAAATGCTATCTCAGTTTAAAACTAATGTTGAAGGTGAACTATTTCCTTTAACCCTCGCCCGGGTATGGGGGGTGGGGGCTGGATGCCACCCCCTTGGTTTTTCTGGAATAACTCGCGTAGTTTCTAACCGATTTCGATGCAACATGATTTTTTTGCAACATGATTTCGATGATTTCGATCCAACCGATTTCGATGTTTCGATTACAATTCAGTACCCTACTTTTGAAAACAAAATCCCACATACTCTGAAAATGTTGAATTTCTAACTCATATGACCTGTTTCTCAAGGTAATGTCAGGCGCAACTGGCGTCCCGCAGTATCGATTCTTGTAACTTGTGCAGTTTTCGAGCGTTTGTTGTTCAGGAGCACAGGTGTTTCCAGGTGACAGTTGTGGTTTCCACTGAGATTGTGACCTCGATTGACCTTTTCAGAGGTCAACTGAGGTCATTGACCTCCGATGACCTCAGATGACTTTTTTGGGTTTCTGACGGTTTCTAGGACATTTTGTTACGCTGATTTCAAATTTGGGATCCATTTTACATAATTATATGTTCCACTAGGGTCATGCGCTTCCACAGGTCAACCGAGGTCACTGACCTCAGATGACCTGACATGACCTTTTTGGAATTTAGCAGTTTTTAGGACATTGTGTGACGCTGATTACGAATTTGGCACCCATTAAGCATTGTGATATGCTCATTACGATTTTAGCTCGATAAAATTCAATTTATACGCATTTACAATTTTGATGACTTTTGGGTCATTGACATGACCTCAGAGGTCACCTAATAACCTAAGACCTTAACATCGGGTATCATCGGCTTCCTCTCGTCACAAGCAACACACTCGTCTTTGCCGCTAAGCTCTAGCTCAATTAGGGGCGAAACGCTAAGGGGGGGGGGAGGGGGTCGTACCACCCCCTACCCGATCACGTAGTGATTTTGCCCTACCCGGGCGAGGGTTAAAGGGAATGTTTCACCTTTGTATTGGTTTTGAACTGAGATAGCCATTATCTTTGGCCGTTATTGAAATGTCGAAAATACTAAGGTCATTTTCCCCACAACTTAACCGTTTTTAAGCAATTTAATTTATAAGTTGCAGAATGGGGTCCAGGCTAGTGCCGCCGCTGATTGGCTGACAGCCACATTTTCAACCAATCCCACTTTGTCAGCCAATCAGCGGCGGTCTATAGCTCAATAATGACGTCATCATCCCAAATTTAAAAACTTAATGTGTATAAAGTTAAGTGACTTTTCGAGAGAAAAAAAATATCACCATCGTTTTCAGCAACACTTACTTC
>JAXIVJ010004641.1:0-81024 GCA_036785665.1 Chirona hameri | reverse complement strand
AGCAACATGTGCGTTGCCTAGCAGCATAAGAGGTTGTAGCCAGAGTTATACGATAGGACCAGACAGATGGCGTCCTCTAAAGCATGTCAGCACTTCTAGGTTAGACAAAGTTCATCTGGTAAGCAATAGGCTAGGCTAGGCTAGCTGCAGCCTTCAATTGCGTCCGATTGGTATCGGCAGCCAGTTTTTCATGTCGTATTAGCTTATTCGCCCATGTACAACAGCAACGTCACACATGATCAATACACAAATTCACACCACCCACGTGTCGAACACCACCGTGAACATTCTCGCTCAGAACGGCACCGCTCGGCGCTCCCATCTAACTGCCTCCTGACATTTTCATAAACCGTAGTTACAAAAAGCTCATCGAAACAGCTGCCGTCCTAGCTATACGAGTGAGTCGCTGGTGTGCTGCGAAATCAGCAGCCAGTTTCCTGTGCGAAATGCGGTGTATCATGCGTGATAGTTACATCCAGTAAATCGCGTTATCAGCATTCAATGCCAACTTCTCAGCAAAAGTAACGTTTTTCCAACTCATGTTGGCTCCTCATATTTCCTGTGGCGCGACTTTTCATCCTAGCAAACAAACTCCTTTCCAATTTGTCATACTTCCTCGCGCTTTCCTACACCCCTACCTATCCCTTTAAATCCTTTGAACAATGGTTAACATGGTATTTGGTTAACAATGGCAACCAAATGGTTAATGGGTGGTTAACAACGATCACGAACTGCGGCGTTGGTAAAAACGTTCCCCATAGACTCAGTAGCGGTTAGTTGTAAGTTGGAAAGAAAACCACCATTGGAGATCTCATGATGTCTGTAGTGCGACAGGTGGGGCATTCCAGTACAGATCGACCCAAAAAATCTCGAAATAACACCCTACATCTCAGATTTTGATGGGACTACGTGTCAGGGGTTATCTGGACCGTAGATTCACGCTGTGGAATTTTCAGCCCATCCGTCGAATGGTTTTCGAGTTATAGCCGCCTCAAGCATCTTTTAGATGTCGCGGAAAGCTCTAATTTTCAGCGGGCGATATCTCCCATATGAATAATTATAGTTATATAAACCTATATATCGTCAGATTCGCCATTGATCACAAATCAATGTAATGCACTTTTGCTGTTGAAAATTGGAATCTGTTTTTTGTTTTTGCAATTTTGAGTCTCCATTTGTATTGATTTGACATACATTCACCACATATATTTAAATGTTGAATCAAACGAGAATCGGTTAAAATATTTGCTTTTATTTTTTGAATTGGAAAGAATCAATTCTCAAATTTTGTCTCGTGAATCGAACGGGGATTAAATCATTCAGATTCCGAAATAAATCATGATTGAATCGTTCCAAAAAAGTTGAATCAATAACCAGTCTGCTCTGGAGCCTCAAATATTGAACTGAATTCAAATTTGAGGACACCTCGTCGATCAAAAATTTCACTGGCTTGCATTTGCTTTTTTCCGTTTCTTTTTAACTAGCATAGTTTCCGAGATATATGGGAATACCTGGAGCAAAGTCCTAAAACAGGGAAAAAAACTGGAAAAGTTGACCTTTAATGACCTCTGGTGACCTCAATTTTGAACCGACCTAAACAAATACAACATACTTTCGATAGAACTTGTATCAAGATATCCAATGGCGTTTTCCGCTTGTCGCTACGTAGCGTAGTTTTCGAGATCTCACGGGGGAGGGGCGGAAATCAACCTCCCTGCAGTTCGTGTTCGGCGCAAACCCCCCTGCAGTGCGCGGGTTAATCTATGGTTCATGATTATTATAATTATATATATATATATATATATATATATATATATATATATATATATATATATATATATATATATATAATATATATATATATATATATATATATATATATATATATATATATATATATATATATATATATATATATATATATATATATATATATATATATATATATATATATATATATATATATATATATATATATATATATATTATATATATATATATATATATATATATATATATATATAATATATATATATATATATATATATATATATATATATATATATATATATATATATATATATATATATATATATATATATATATATATATATATATATATATATATATATATATATATATATATATATATATATATATATATATATATATATATATATAATATATATATATATATATATATATATATATATAATATATATATATATATATATATATATATATATATATATATATATATATATATATATATATATATATATATATATATATTATATATATATATATATATATATATATATATATATATATATATATATATATGTTTGTATGACTCGCATGATTGAGATGAAAGATATTGCCCGGTAAAAATTAGAGCTTTGCGCGACATCAAAAATATTCCTGAGACTATAACTCGAAACCCATTCGACGGATTATGGCTTGGTCGATCTGTCATGGAATGCCCCAGGTACCAGTTTGTTTTGTTGGCTGTAAATGTACATCTGCGTTTTCCAGCCCATTTATTTAAGTCATCAAGTTCAGCTTGGCCGATGCTTTCAGGATTATGCTTTCGCCAATGGCCACGCTGAGATTGTTCGCGACAACATATTTGGACGAAGGAGGTTTTCATTAACCAGGACCTAGCTAAGTGTCTGGAAGTGGTTGTATTTGGAAACTTAACAATGAGACAAAATTGAAATTAATAATTAAGACAAAATACTTTAATTCTACTGACAAATAAAACACATCCAGACACCTAAAGGCAAAACACCTTAAAAAATATATATAATGAACATTTGTGCTCAACATTTAAAAAAATATAAATTTGACCAGACCTTTTACGTTGTTAGATTTGTGTTTAAAAGGCTCCGAAGATGAAGGATATTTTCAACAGATACGAGTAAAATAAAATGCCAAACTCTAGGAGTTTAATGTTTCAATCATTTGACCTCACTTCATTTGCCAGTGACCTCACTTCAGTGAGCTAGCAGATACTGCAAATACCGCTTGGTCCTCATTTATTTCAACTATAAAAAAACCATTGTACCGTTAGTAAGGTACCGCAAGAGACGGATTAACATTATAACATTGCTATCCCTAACTTCATGTTTCTCATTCAATTCCCAAATATATTTAATTTCTTTGAACTTTACATGACCCTTGTGATTCTCCGAACCTTTCAACTCCGTACATCCCCATCTCTCACCGAACTGCTCTGCCTCCGCCGGTATGCCATGAGGCGTTATTGCTGCGCGCACCCACTCGTGGGACGGGAACCCAGCCGAACGACGACTAGCTCGCTTGCCGCTTCCGGCGTGCTCCGCCATCGTTTCCGGAGTAACAATATCACACCCCAGCAGAGACGAGTGCACCGAAGATCCTGCAGTGAACGTCGAACGATCTGAGCTCACGCGAAATGCATCGGCGATGCCGTTTCTCGTGAACCCTGCAGTCTTGTGATGATAATATGCTGGTGCTTGAAGCACGTCTGGTGAGCGAGGCCTGCATCATGTTGAAGTGCCTCTGGTCGGGTGTCTCGGCGCCGTGCAGTATATTCCCGCTGTCTCATGTCTTCTCCTCCCGGATAGTCTGCGGGTGCGGGTGAGTCTGGTGGTGGCTGGCTGTCTCATGTCTTCTCCTCCCGGGTGGTCTGCGGGGTGGGTCGGGGGGGGGGGGGGGATGCTGGGGAGGGGAAGGGTGCAGTGAGGGAGGGGACAGCAGCAATCGATGCCGGGGTTGGAGCCCAGCTGGGACGCTGAGTGGTCGCCCTGTTGTGGTGCCGGCTCTCAGCCAGCGACCCAGATAACACTCTGCCCCAGGGGACCACGCACTCACCCGCGCGACGCGCGACCCCATATATCGATCCAAGCTACTCAGCAGATTTACACTGCCAATACAGATATATAATGGTTCACACCGTTATTTTTTAAAAGAATGAGGGGTGCACCGCAAAATGCGCTTCACCATCGACAAATCCAAGCCACCTACACCGGGTGATCGGGAAAAAATGGGACAAAATTGACAACGCTTTTACTCGGCAGGGGACATTGACCCTATTTCCATGGGCAGTTTAAACTGGTTTAAAACGGATAGCTTAAAACGGATGAGTTGGTTTCCGGCCATGTAAGTGGGCATACCTCGCCAGAAATCATAGAGTACGAGAGGAGGCGTAAACTATTGGCAGGCTGGCGAGATATGCCCACTTACATGGCCGGAAACCAACTAATCCGTTTTTAGCTATCCGGTTTAAGCCAGTTTAAACTGCCAACGGAAATAGGGTGATGTAAAGAAGTTCCAGTGTTTAGTGCGTGACAATTGGACAATTTTAGACGTGTGAACGTGCGTAACTTCGCTGATATTTTTATCTCTTTGATCATGGAGAACTTAACCGCGCAGAATCTCCGAAGTGCAGCTGTGACAGTTTTAAACTCTTGAAAACGCTGGCCATACGGAGTGCTTTTGTCATATAATCATTCCGAAAACAGGGCTATTTCGAAAGCAACCGCATGCCAAATACTCAGAAGAATGAATAAAGGTGCTACATTGGGAAGAAGGAAAGTGTCAGGAAGGCTCACAAAATGAGCGCCTGGCAAGGAGGAAAGCAGAAGGGGTACATGCATGCAAAGTAGGGTACCTCGCGGCGACAGGCTGCACTCAAATTAGTTTCTTTTTCTTCTCGTTCCTGCTTCATAAATAGTCTGAAGAGCCCTAGGCTTGTGCTATAGACACCGAAAACGCGTCCTAGTGACAATACCAAAGTTACAATAAGATAAGATACGTTTTAAAATGTCCCCAATCTGACCAAGACGATGGGCTGGAAGGACTGAAAGAAATGGAAATCCCAGTCATTGTAAGAATTTTTGCAGCGCCACAAAACCAATTTATAGAACACATGCGGGCCAGAGTTCACCACAGGCCGGGCTGGCCCTATGGGCCATGTGCCGGGCTGGGCTTGGTCTGGGCTGGGCCTGGGCTGGGCCTGGGCTGGGCCTGGGCTGGGCCTGGGCTGGGCCTGGGCTGGGCCTGGGCTGGGCCTGGGCTGGGCCTGGGCTGGGCCTGGGCTGGGCCTGGGCTGGGCCTGGGCTGGGCCTGGGCTGGGCCTGGGCTGGGCCTGGGCTGGGCCTGGGCTGGGCCTGGGCTGGGCCTGGGCTGGGCCTGGGCTGGGCCTGGGCTGGGCCTGGGCTGGGCCTGGGGTGGGCCTGGGCTGGGCCTGGGCTGGGCCTGGGCTGGGCCTGGGCTGGGCCTGGGCTGGGCCTGGGCTGGGCCTGGGCCGGGCCTCAACTTTAAGGAAATCACCGGGCTCTGGATGGGCCTGGACTGAGAATGTTGAGGTAATGCGCGCAAGCTCAGGTCAGAGCTTACACATATTTTAACCAGCTATTCACTTCCACAGCAACACACTGTTGCTGTGGCTGTGGCTGTTTGTTTGTTTTTGGTTAGCATAGTTGGTTCATTGTTTCACATTTATAGTAAACAAGTAAATATGTTAGAATAATTATTGCAAATTTTGTGAAAATAATGATATGCTTAACCTTCGCCCTACCTCCTAAAACGACCCCCCCCCCCTGAGTTTTTTCTTGCATAACTGTTAATACATGCGGCGCATCTTGCTGAAGTTTGTATAACTGAGTATACAACCATTATACGGATGCTGTACAAATTTAATTGAAATTAGTTGAGAAATTGGGGAAATACTGATGTTTTGATGACGTCATGTTGGTGGAAAAACGATAAATGTTTGGAAAATTGTAGAAAACAGAGTTTTAAAGCAAATTGCAAACCAAATAAATTGAAGATAGAAAATATTATTTTCGAATATCGAAATTTTGGGTTTTTGACCTTTTTTTGTTGACAAAATCAAAATTTTCAAAGATGTTTAACAAGCCGGAATATATGTGAGAAAACTGTGCATGGAGAATACTGAAACAAAATTTCAAAGAAATATCTCTATTTTTGACTGAGTGATGGCTCCCTAAGTGTAAGACATTCATGACGTCATTTTGTAATCACCTTTTTGGAATTTTTGACCAGATACGAATCAATAATTACCTTGTCTGTATTTGTGATACAAAACTAGTCTAAGAGCATGCCTTTTTATTTACATTTATCACTTTCTTATTTTGAGGTTTTCTGACAGAGCAAAATCGCTGTTCTTGACGTGGTCGATGGAGGTCATTCACTTGACCTGGCAACTCACTCGTTGATCCGACACCTACAAAATGCATACTGTTAGATTTAAAACATGATAGGCAACATGTTGGTTCTTAACGCGTTGCTCTATGTTGCTTGGTTTGGAAGTTAACAGGGGGTCTTTTTAGGACCCCCGTAGTGCGAAGGTGAAAAAAGCTCCCGTAAGGCGAGGGTTAATTTGAACGGGCCGGGCCGGGCTCTGGATGGGCCTGGACAACAGGACCTGCCTTCATTCAGGACCTGCCTGAATATTATGAATTTGACCGGGCCTGGTCCGGGCCTGGGCTTGATGTTCATGGACCCGGGCCGGGCCGGGCTGGAGGTTGGTGGGCCCGTGACGAGCACTGATGCGGGCTCTGCTAAAGTCCCGTATAGATGCTGAAAGCTTTGAGGCTGATAATATGGGTCCGTTGTTGGCTCGTGTCCGTCGGCAGCTGAAACAGATTATTGAAGAAAAAAAACTGTCAAAGCTTGTGGCGTCGGTTCAGAATATAGACCCACAAAGCTATCGATGGTTACTTTGTTGCTATTCGAGAGATATAGAAGTTGAAAAAGAATTAAATAAGCTCCAAATTGCTGGTTTGATTATGCCTCTGTGACATCTCGTTTGGGAGCTACAAGTCAATTAAATGTGTCTTATTTTTCCCGATCACCCTGTATTCCTTGCATCTCCACTAGATGTGCAATATTTGCACCAGCAGTCGTAAGGATGGTGTAGCAGTATAACGCGGTATGTCGGCATTTTAATGACACAGCGCAACTTTCGAAGTCGAACATTGATGAAACCGCATAGTGGAATAATTCCAAATATCAAATTAGCGTTGGATACTGACTAAAACAGATTAAATTTTAAAGATTTAAGCACTTAAAACAATGAAACATAAATACGTGCAGTTTAAGTGCTGTTTAACAGCATCGAAATACTCATCACAATCTACATTTTAGTTTATAATAGTGTCGAGAAAATGTCTTCAACAATTAACTACTCTTAATGCAATGAATTGTAACTTACATCCGTGACCCAACAAGTAAATCCCAGCCAAAACACCTCCGATTAGGAGAAGTAGTAATCGAAAACGTTTTCGAGAAAATTTAGGCCTACATGAACCAGACCAAGTTTTCTCTACTGTTATCGGTCCATGAAACATCGCAGCGAGCATTCCAATGTGCTCTAATTCAGCATTAGGATTTCGGACACGTAGCATGCAAAACATGATTGTTACTGCATAGTCGACACGTTGCATGCATGCTTCAGTGCTTTCTTCGATTAGTAGCTAATGTTGAACATGACACGGCATTTGCAAACGACAGCGCTTCCTTCCATCGGTCAACCTTTGCATGACTGTAAGTTTGCCTTAGGGCTTAGCTATTCCGCACTTTATTGAATGTCCGTTATTTGATAGCCCGGAGTTGATTTTGTCCGCACGCTCGTCGCTGTTATATACCGGTTGGGCCGAAAAAAACGTCCCGAACTTCAAAACTGTATGTCTATTAACCCGCACCCGCTGGGTGGGAGGGGGCGGCAAAATCTCCAACCCCCTGCCGGATTGTCTCAATAGCTTGCAAACTATGATAGATATCGACGTGACACTTGCAGTACCTTATGCAACATTAATTAAACGTCTACTCACAAAATTTAAGTGAAATTGATATAGTGCTTTCGGAGATAATAACGTTTTAATGACGTCATGCCATGCCATTTTTTTAGTGGAAAAAAACGATATTTCCTCCAAATAGCTATCTCCGATTGTCGAAACTTTGTTTTTTATACCCAAAAAAACGAGAGGAAAAAATATCGGAAGAATTTCCACAAAATCATTTCTTTTAAAGATATTAAAAAACCGGAAGGTATATCAAAGAGCCAAGTATGGATGATACCCAAACCAAAATTAAAAGCAATGCCTTTACCTTTGGCTGACTTATGACTCCCTAAGTATAAGTAACTCATGACGTCGTTTTTTGAAGATACGTTTTTGGGCTTTTATTGACTAGATACAGACAAATAAATGCCACCTCACTATTTCCGAGACAGAGTTGGTCTAGAAACATGGCTTTTTTATTTATATTAATCAATTAAAATTTTTGTCTTTATTGTGACCTGACCTTGACCAGAGGGCCATTATATGGGGTCAGATTGTGAAAATGACTGCTACTATCGACTTCTACGTGTACAATAACCCATACATAATGTGTCGCATGATTTTCGAAGACCGACTGTGACCTTTCGTGACCTGACCTTGACCTTGACCTTTGTTTACAATTTCAATTTTGCTTATGCGGGTGATTCAGATACCTTTGAGAGCACTTTGTGCGATAATAGTCGCAATCTAAGGCTTTGGATGGAAAGTATGGCCCAAAAACCCAAATACCTCAATTTTGACATTCGACCTGACCGTGACCTGACATGTGACCTTATTTTGAAGCTTTTGCGTATGTTTTACATGCGTCTCATTGAGAGCTTTCGATTTAAGCCTTGTTCGTCTCGCTGCGGATATTGGTTCGGAAGATAACGAGGGGGCAGAATCAGCCCCCCCCCCCCCCTCCAGCGGGGCGCGTTCGGCTGGAGACCCCAGCGGAGCACGGGAAAACACATGACTGAGGACCGTACAATTCTGACGAAATAATGCCAGTACATATTTCCACTCATTCGTAAATTTGTATGTAGGTACGTATATTTCTTCGTGATCTGTAAAAAAAACTGTAACTATAACGTGACAGATTACGAATTTTCCTTATATCTTCCCTCCCTCCCAAAACACGTTCTGAACTTGTAACGTATGTTGGAGGCGTTTGGATGAGGATAGATATTTGCAATTTTGCGCAACCGTTTATAAGGCTCCTGTAAATTTTCAATTTTATGCTAATTTTCAAGCAAATCCATTCATTTTTTCTCTCATTTTATGAATTCCGAAACATAAATGACCAATACAACATTGTTATCACTGCAGTTTTATTTGAACACTTGAGCGAGCGCACCTACCTCAGCGCAGACCACAGCGTCCAGTCATCGCTTCCACTGCAGGATGCTTCGCCTGATGGTGTCCAGAGTCACTCCCTCCCATTCAGCCACTATCGCAGCCCTCAGCTCCTCCTGAGCGTCGAACTTCTGACGGCGGGACTCGTACACGGCCTCTGCCAGGACGCTCCAGAAGCAGTAATCCAGAGGGCTAAGATCTGGTGAGTTCGGCGGCCACTCGCGTTGCCGATGAAGCAAGCAAGATAGAGTTCCTTCCCATAGTAGCAGAGCAACCCAGGGGTTCCTAGCGGACTGGTGTGCCTTCATCGGCATGGACGAGTGGCCGCCGAACTCACCAGATCTTAGCCCTCTGGATTACTGCGTCTGGAGCGTCCTGGCAGAGGCAGTGTACGAGTCCCGTCGTCAGAAGTTCGACTCTCTGGAGGAGTTGAGGGCTGTGATGGTGGCTGCATTGGAGGGAGTGACTCTGGACACCATCAGGCGAAGCATCCTGCAGTGGAAGCAATGACTGTAGCCCGGTTTCCCTATGGCGGCCTTACGCTTCCAGCCGCCCGGGAGCGGCGAATGAGCGGCTCGGTCCGTAACGTAGTTTATTAGTGATATGTTGCTAGTTGCTACTACTAATACAATTATTAAAATATGATCGATCCATGTAAGCATCATTAAAAATAAATCGCACAGCTGACTCACTGCTGCACTTCAGTGCGATACATAATATACACAGTGCACACTGCACACTCACTGACACAGTGCGTACATTGTACCCTCCGACTAAATACACAGCTTTGCGTTATTAACGTCTCGTACGCACGGAATCCCAGCCGCTTGGTGTCTAGTATACTGCCGAATATGGTTAACGAAGGCCCGAGCAGCATTTGTCAACTTGTTGAACGTTTGAATCGCTAACTTGTTGGACTTCGCAATTCAAATGCACATCATGCGCTCACTGGTAAAGAGGCTACCAATTGCTTTCGACTTTTGCATGATAGTTTGGCAAATGGGGGATGGGGGGTTTGGGGGATAGTTTTTACATTTTGAATATATGGTTGAAAAACTCTCATTGTTAATATTTCTTCAATTTGCTCGATAAACATCGATCATCTACATGATACTGGTGTGGTCGTTAGATTCGAAAATGTCCTGCGCATGCACTGTCTACTAGTATGCAACGTCACTTCAGTCTGAAATCTGTAACAGTTCAGGAAAAAAGTTCGTCTCAGTAGCCCTTTTCACGAAGGATTATTGCGCTGAAAAGTTTTGAAAAGTGTATGAGAAGTTTTGGTATAGAAGTCTTAGTATATTATACATTCCAAGAAATAAATTACTGATTGAGGCGATACTACCAGTAAAACGCCTTTTGGGCGATGACCGAGCGAGCGCGCTCCGGTAAAGCTAAAACAGGTTTGAAATATGAAACGGTAAGGGAGCACACGTGGTAGTAACACAGTCATTTTAGTCCTCCAGAAACATTGCGAGGCCTCAATGCATGCCAACATAAAAATTAAGTTGTATTAAATTGTTCATGATCTCCTTTCTCAAATCCGCCAAAAGGGAGTACGTCCGAAGCGCTGCATGCTTCAGCGTATAAATTAATGCTTAGAATAATACAGCCATTTTTGATCAAAAGTCATTTTTCCAAGTTTTTGTTGTTGTACATTTTGACGTTCGCGTGTGCAAACTGCCACGCGCTGGGGTACCACCTCTTTCAGAACGCAATATACCAAAAACAAAATTGATTTGATAGACCTATGAAATGGTGAACACCCAATCTCAATCGGAGCAGTGGTTGCAAAGTTATTAACTTCCGAAAAGCGTATGTTTGGTTGGGTCGGGCCGGGTCGGGCCGGGTCGGGTCGGGTCAAATGTAAATTTGTCTAGTAAGTTGACGAGAAACCTCACGGACGCTTCGCGGCCGCTCTGTAATCACTATTCAATAGTTATGGAAACATGTATTGAGCTCATAACAAGTTTATGATACAAAATTGCCCGTTTTTAAAGAACATGCGTCTATAGTCCATTCGTTCAGTTTAGCATACCGTCATACTAGTTACTAAATCTGGCAACGTCATGGATCACAGGTCTGTCTGCGCATGCGCAGTGATGTGCCAGCATAGATTCGCCGCCGCTTCCGACCCGCGTGCCGCACGCACATAGACAAAGCCAAGCCGCACAGGCCGGCCGCCGGATTGGGCCGGATTGGGCGAGTCCATTGCGTCTATTTGCGGCACACGCCACAAATGGTTTCTGAATCGTTGTGAAGTTTTGACAAGTTTCAGTCGGTGGAGATCTGGCATCACAACTGACCTATCAATACTTATCTTGCTAATTACCACCAAACCGCAATTTTGTCAACATATTATATTCTCAAAGTGGCACGAACAAAAGTCCTGGTTCGGATGGATTTTCCGTATAATTTTATAAGCATTTTTTTTGGTGATATTAAAATGTTTTTCTTGCAAATGGTGAAAGAAGGTGTCGAAACAGGAGTTCTTCCTATGACGCTACGCGAGGGGATTTTGACGTTCGTGCCGAAACCGAACAGACCGAGATCAGAAATAAAATCGTATTATAGACCAATAACTCTTCTAAACGTAAGTTGCAAAACTATTGCTGCTACTATAGTAAATAAATCAGAAATGTGTTGCCATCAATTATTGACAAGGAGCAAGCCAGTTTTATGAAGGATCGATTAATTGGTGACAATACCCGTCTACCATACGACTTAACCCGCGCCGTGCCGGGGGGGGGGGGGGGGGCGTTTAGACGCCCCCTACGATTTTTCGAGGATAACAAAGAATCGGCGGCGTGCAGCGCCACCATTTTGGCACAGCTGTTTGGGCATCAATTGCACGCATTACATACAAAATAAATACCTCGGGTCATCTCAGGTCAGGTCACCAGACCAGGTCACGTGACCCCCACCTCGAAAAATGTTTCCGGTCGTACCACAGTCACAGTTTTTGACCGATACATTTCGTACATACAAAATTTCATAAGGGCAATAGTACCTACAATACTTTTATCTCGGATTTTTGTTTATATATCGGTGACCTAAGGTCGGGTCAATTTCGTGACCTCCCCATTATCAGTCAATGGGGACATAATACAATTCTTCCTTTTCTGAGGATACGAATTATATCAGCCCAATTTATTCTGGATCATGTCATTATAAGCCATTCGTGAAGTTCCAGGTGCAATTTTTGTTCAGTGACCCCTACAGGGTCAGATGAGGTCACCTGAGGTCACCAACACTTTCTTTGCCAATAACTCCGACAAAATAAAGATAGATATGTGAAACTGGCCCCAATGTGTTTGTCTCGTCAAGGCACGTCTCCCAATGTGCAACATGACCTATTTAGGTCACCACTTGACCTTGACCTGAGGTCAAATTTCTAAGTTAACTTAACCTGGTCATCATGGATGTGATACGAAGCACCATGACGAGACAAACACGATGGCGTCAAAATTCTTGCCGTTTCTTTGAGAGTCTTTTCAGCCAAGAAAACTTGCAGATAGGGATTTCCCAACACTGCCTAAAAAACTGCTATTTCAGTTCAAAACCCCATGTTGAAGGTGAACTATTTAAGCCAAACATCTAAAAACATCCTTTAAGCCAAACATCTAAAAACACAAGCTTTTGGGCTGGTGCGACAGCGACAGGGCTGGACGAGCGACAATATGCAAGGATGGATTTGAACTTTAACTTTAAATGGACTAAAAAGTTGTACATTTTTATTTTGAAAATAACAGGACGCTCATGGGGAAAACTTCGAAAGTAAATTGAGACTCATACAATCAATCATGCATAATTGGAAAAGGAGATATATAACTGTGAGAGGGAAAATAACCTTACCCACATTTTAGTCTCTCTTCCTAAACCATCAACGGCATTTATGAAAAGGTTGAAAAGCAGCATTTTTCATTTCATCTGGGGCGGCAAAGTGGATAGGTTACAGCGATTGAGTATCCGTAAACCATATACTGATGGCAGTCTTGCAATGATATAAGTTGACCCATACGTCGAAGCTCTCAAAGCGACATGGGTACGAAGGGAGAAAAAATCAAATCACAGCTGGACATCTTTGTTCCAAGAGACTGTTTCTGAAGGTAGGTGTTTATGGGAGATGTATAGCTATTCACGTGTCAAATTTTCCAAACAAATGTCGAATCCTTTTTGTGCCGAAGTTTTAAGGGCCTCTGCCAACGTAAGTAATGGGGTCGATATAGCCACAGGCAACATGAACAGGTGCGGATTATAGTACTCTGATGTCACAAAACACACAACTTCTTGTATTAATCCTTGGCGGAGGAAGGTCTATATTATATTAGTGATATTGTTGATGATCAATCCCGGATTCTATCATTTGAACAAGCAAAACAATTGTATCAGATATGTGGTTCTTACTTAGATTACATTGGACTGCAAGCTTACCGCGCATAGATGGAATAGAAACAAGGAAAACGCGAGCTGAATACCCTATTACCCATCCACAAGTGGAGTTCGTATTAAGTAAAGAAAAGGAGACAAATATTTATATAATAATATATTACACAAAATAAACACACAAAAAATATAAAATTATTGGGAGCGGGGATGGGAAGTAAAGTATGGGTAAAAATGGGTGGAGATATATCTGTCAGTTTATGCAAAATCGTCTGTTTATTATCATGTTTTGAGTGATAAAATTATTACACAAATTGTCGCTACCAACAACATGTTGCATATAATGGGGATAAAGAATTCCCCAGTGTGTAGCAGGTGCACAGCATACACTGATACAATCGAACATAAGTTTTGGTATTGCAAAGATGTAAACCGTTTTTGTAAAAAAAAAAATATTGCAAGCTTCATGAAAAAGATATTGCCACCTTGCATGGCCAATATGGAGTTTTTGGTGTGTATCGGTAGATTAAGCGTGTCCGACCGATTTCACCTGCAAAATTTGGTTCCCGAAACTCCCCCCATTAGATCAAAAAATACATTTGCACCACTCATGATTGGCACACATTCGTAAAATTGGAGTCGCCTCATCACTATTTATAATCACTTCTTTGCGGACTATGATTTGCTTTTGAATATTGCAAACTCAACATCACCATTCCGTCAGTGCACTTTAAAACTAAATTGCGTATACAGTTAATTATATTTTCAACAACCATGGCCAATTTCATAATAAAACATGAATACAACAGTAAGAATGGCTATGGCTCGACTTTGGGACCGTAGGAGATTTGTGACCAATACCTTATAACACAGATAGACTTCTCAAGATCAAGTCTCGGCGAATTCGGACGCTTCGGCTTTGGGCGGGCGCCAATACCACAACCAAACTGGATGAGAGCGGCCATCATGAATCTAGTACTGAGGACAGTGGGGACCAACGCTTTGGAGTCAGAAATATATACAAAATAATTGCCGATAGGTGCTGGTAGGTACTTTATGTGCTGCAGGAGCAAGTTTGAACTTCAGCATACACGATTGTTGATCCCCATCATTCATTTAAGTTGCTTTTTAGAAATCCTCCGGAAGTGGCAATATCCCTTTAATCGACATGGTAACTAGCATGGCAGCATTTACCTCAAATAAATTATTTTTGGTGTATCCAACGACATTGTCATTAATCAGGTTATTTCTGTATAAAAAGCATGATCTACAAACATGCAAATCTTAGTGTAGATTTGTTCACGGTCAAGTTTAAGATTGAGGTTATGAATGAGAAATGCATGGCGCAGAGTTGTTGTGCGATGGGCAAGTTCGATGGAATATGGGGAGGCATAGATAATGTACTATAGCGAATGTGCGATGGAGCAAATGAGGAATACATATGATGTGACATTGACTGTGCCAAAAATCGCATGTAAAAGTTGTGTAGTTAAAGGGAATGTTTCTCCTTTCTGAAAGTTGTCAAATATACGCTGGTTGTAGTAGAAAATATGAAGTAAGTGCTGCTGAAAAGGATGGGGATATTTTTTTCACTCGAAAAGTCATTAACGTTATACAAATTCAGTTTTTAGATTTGGGCGAATGACGTCATTATTGAGCTATAGACCGCCGCTGATTGACTGACAAAGTGGGATTGGCTGAAAAAGTGGCTGTCAGCCAATGAGCGGCTGCACCAGCCTGGAGTCATTTTGCAAATGGTAAATTAAATTGCTCAAAAAACTGTTAAGTTTTTGGAAAAATGACCTTAGTAATTTAGACATTTCAATAACGGCCCCAGATAATGTCTAACTCAGTTTAAAACTAATACAAAGGTAAAACATTCCCTTTAAGGAATTGATCGTCGAACTAAGACTTCTATACCAAAACTTGTTTAAACTTTTCAGAAACTTTTCAGAATCTTTCAGCGCAATAATCCTTCGTGAAAAAGGCTAGCATGACTAGAATCTCGTTTGCAAGTGTAAAAAACTATTTGTGTTTCTTGATGCATCACTCAGACAAAACCTTCCGGGAGATGGCATATAGGCTCAGTCGGTCAGCAGAAGTCAGCGTTTTGTGAACATCACTTGCCCTACTGAATTACTGAGCGATCTTTCTCCCAAGCAAACCTTACCTGGCAGGACTTGACGATGTAACCGGGCTGATTAATATTAGGCGACAACACACAGTACACTGCCCATGTGATTATGGACATTGCTTTACCAGAACGGCTATGCTACCACGGTGCATTGCTACTAAGTTACGTGGATTCCGCTATAAAACATTGTCACTGACAACAACATATGTTAATAGAACCTATAACTTTAACCGGATATGTCAGCGAGACAAGTGATCCATATAAAGGGTTTGTTCGGCACGAAGGGCTCCAGACCAGAAGTCATGCAGGAACCCGGACAAACAATGTGGTGCATGCAGACAGAATATTAACCCACATGGGGTGCGTTGCACCTTCCAAGCCATCAGCCATGTGCCAACTTATGACAGTTCAGGACACTGCAATCTAAGTAATGTGTGTAACATGGAGGTGTGCGGGAACATAGAGGCATACGCAATATTTGGACAAGTTTACTAAGATAAGTGTATCGATCATAAAGTGTGGTACCGAATATTTGTGTTGGAAGTTTTCTAGAATCGGCGTCTTTCACTAACATGCTGTTTGGTCGATGACGATTTTCATCCGTGACTTCATTTCACCGGAGTAATTTAAAAGCGGAATTGTTACGTTCTCGAACGTTGCGACACGGTTTTTCTATGCTCTTGATACCAGCTGACTTTTTTGTGGCCGCTCCCACCGACTACAAATCATTCCGGCTGCAGGAGCAATTCCCCAGGGTCGCAGTGACTCGAACCCACCTTGTCAGGCTGGGCGAGTTTTCAGCCCGACGTTTTCCCGGCTTTGTTACGTGGAAGGTCAAGTCGATCACAAACAACATTTTGTTCATTATATTCACGGTACCAAACTATTCATTGAGCCATCTTGTTTCCCCTGCCGCCCGCGCCTTGGAAACGTCACATGCGAGCTAACTGTAGTAGTAGTAGTAGTAGCACTTTAATAAAGGCCATCCACATCAACTGTGGCCATTATGGCCCTCTCGTCAGTAAAATGGGACAATGACATGCATGTAAAACATCCACACTCGAACGAACGCAGACATACACAGGCCAACATGACTATAAGAAACATGCCAAAAACGGATGCATGCTAAAATGACACTAAAACACTAAAAACACACAGTTAAGAGCCACCGATGACTGTCGTCTCCATTACACCACATTTCCATCGCGAGCATACCAAGCTTGTGAATGAAGCGATCCACGTTTGACCTTTCCAGCCGCGCCGATGACTAGCGTGGCGTGACCTTTGCTGCACGATGACGTGACCGGTCCGTGTATGTGTTCGGTGACCTAGTATGACCGTGTCCAACAGGAGGGCCAGGGTCAGTGGCTGCCGCTGGACCTGGAGCCTGTGGTGAACAACAGTGGAGAGGTGGTCGGTACCCAAAGCCCCACCGGTGACAATGTCCTCCTCGACTGCCGCTTCGAGGTGCCCTTTGGTGAGTCGCACCGCTTGAACCACCTCACCGAGGGCTCTCGCCGCCTGGTGGCCATGCATTGGACATGCTCGACGATGCATACCTGAGCGTGTTGATCTGTTTGTCGATTGTGGCAGGGGATCCCGCAGCAGCGGTGGATTGTGTCAGGTGATCCCGGGTGATGCCGCGGCAGCGGTGGATTGTGTCAGGTGATCCCGGGTGATGCCGCAGCAGCGGTGGATTGTGTCAGGTGATCCCGGGTGATCCCGCAGCAGCGGTGGATTGTGTCAGGTGATCCAGGGTGATGCCGTGGCAGCGGTGGATTGTGTCAGGTGATCCCGTGTGATCCCGCAGCAGTGGTGGATTGTGTCAGGATCCCGGGTGATCCCGCAGCAGCGGTGGATTGTGTCAGGTGATCCCGGGTGATGCCGTAGCAGCGGTGGATTGTGTCAGGTGATCCCGGGTGATGCCGCAGCAGCGGTGGATTGTGTCAGGTGATCCCGGGTGATCCCGCAGCAGCGGTGGATTGTGTCAGGTGATCCAGGGTGATGCCGTAGCAGCGGTGGATTGTGTCAGGTGATCCCGTGTGATCCCGCAGCAGCGGTGGATTGTGTCAGGATCCCGGGTGATCCCGCAGCAGCGGTGGATTATGTCAGGATCCCGTGTGATCCCGCAGCAGCGGTGGATTGTGTCAGGTGATCCCGGGTGATGCCGCAGCCGTTTGGGAATGGATTGATGTCCGGGTGTTGGCTGTCATATTGCACCGTCTGTATGTTTCCTGACGCCCGCTTCAGAGCTGGCTCATGCCGCCTGTTTCTCTGATGTCTAAGTTAATGATAATTAATGCAATAGCCAGTTACCTCATACAAGTAAATACAGGCATGAATTTAGGCCGAAATTTTCAACAATATAATTTCAGCCTAAATTCCTGTATTTATTTACTTATTAGTTATCATCATCATGATAACCTCACACATAGTTTTCGTCATCTTAGATGTATAAGTTAGGCTCATTTCTGAGTTTCGTGTGCGCACGAAACTCAGAAAGCATTCAAAACTGACCTTTAATAATGGCTACACAACACACCTCGATTAAACGTCTCCATTGTCGCACTGTGTCGCAAGCAGATATACAGCGAAAGTGCGGAATAGTTTTTAAATCGGCCATCCAGTAATTATAACCATGTATATATTTTTTTGACTAATTCCATTTAAAGCATTGGCACACGTATCATCCCAATCGAGGTATTCTAGTGGACTTTTCACCTACTTGTTCCCACCGAAGCTTCGTGAAATAAGTATTGCTCAACACTTTCGAGAGCTGATTTTTAATGAATATGACCCGTGTTTGACAGTGCATGGCACTCTGAATACCCCTCGCTCGAATCGAACTGTATGACGCAATTTCCCTGACATCCGTCTCACATTGCTCTATCACACTCCCATTATACTTGGTTGCCGGTATTTACAATAGGTGGTAAAGTTACGCTGCTCCGGCTCTTTTTGTGCCATTATTATCAGCCGGGTGCAGGACTCCAGCCCTGTCGCCGAGCTGCCGTGACCTGTGGGGCGCGTGTACCGTGGCGTCGTCACGCCACCGCCGAGTTCGTGTCGTACTCACGCTGGAAGCCCGCCTTTAGCGCCGATACCGAGAATCGATGCGTGCTGTCTGACCGATTTCAGATATGATGGACTGCGATGCCGGCGAGCTCCAGCGAAAGCTCGAGGTGCTCAACGCTGTCATGGCCTCGGACGCCCAAGCCACCGGCTACGGGGGCGGCGCCGGCGGGGGCGGCGGGGGCGGGGGCGGGGGCGGCAGTGGCGGCCGCCCTTTGCACCAGCTGCAGCAGATATGTACGCCGAATCACGACACTCACAGTTAGGGCCTACTCTTCTTCTAGCCGTGGTTTTCCCTCCTGACTGGCGTCTGTCCGCCTTGGTTTGGTTTGTCCCGCCTCGCTGTCGGTCGGTTTGTCTGTCGGTCTGCTGACCACTCTGCCTGCTCACCGGTCTCTTTTGTCGCTCACAGTTTACACCTTGCATATTGTTTCCTAAGTCGGTTTTCTTGGCGTTACAAAATATACAAGTGATACCAACAATAATATGGGTTCATTGTATTAAACAATAATTTTATCGCAGATTCAACAATGGAATGAAATAAAAAACGATGAAATATTTTGTGGCGCCAAAACAATTTTTCGGTGTAACTTTGTATCGTATTTAAACTATTTGTTTGTCTTTCTATAAGATGTTGATTATTTTGAGTTGACACTTCATGAGACCCACCGTATCGCATGACCCACACTCAACATACACAACTGTTGGTGATTCAATATCATCACGGTGTGATGAGAGCCATGCTAAACATGTTTCATTGCATCCGATAACTTTTCAAAAATGCTAATGAAATTCAGTAGTTATTTTCGTCTGACGTAATGTATTTTCCTTGTTCATTTGTCATCAAAATATAAAGCAACGTAAGTGAGAATGTTCAAAAAGAGATATGATTACTTTTAACCCATAGGAAGGCGGATCTTTGTCTTCAAAAATGTTAACTGGACTACTTATATTCCTCGAGAAAATTGCATAAATACATTATTGATATCCTCTTGCGCTTCCAATGCTTTGGCTGACATAGGGTCAGGCAAGCAGCATACAAATTAAAACATCCTTTATTTGAAAGTAATGAATCATTCTTGTTTAGCGTCTGATCTCATATTGAGCGAAAATGGGGCCTTTACACCTCGTTAGATATGCTTGAGGTATGAAGTGTTTGTTGTTTGTTTTGTCGAAATGTATGAAATGTTTGTTGTGTGTATTGTACATACTAAGTGCATATGGTGACATTGTTGGTGCACAACTATTCGAAGAGTCGTTTGTCGTCCATTCTGTTTAAAATTTTAAGCCAGGAAAAGATGTTGGCATATTTCCGGATCGAGGCGATGACACTAAAACATTTGGCAATGCAAAAATAGCTGTGCTCACTCTCCATCCCATGACTTCACTTTATACCTGGACTTGAGTCACTCCGACCCAAATGACCGCACCTCGGGGACGTTCCAGCACCATAGGCAGGCGCCATGCGAATACAAATAGCCAGTCTGGCAGGCGGCGGCCGGCGGGCCCCAACGTCCCGAGGGAGCTGCTGGTCGCCACTTCCCGCCATAATTACGCTGTGGCGCGCCACTAGGCCGGCGGTGACGTCACGAAATGGGCCGATGTCTCGAAGTGTTACGGGGTAACGGCCGCAAACAGACGGCGACTGGATTGCGGACTTCCCTGTGACAAGCCTGGTGCCGCCGGGCCGGCAACGCGCGGCGCCGCCGTGTGACATTGTGCTTGAATGGCCTGACATCGCAACATGGCACCGGCACCCCACCGGAGGGGTTTCTTTTGCTGCAGAAATAATGAAAGAAATTTGCAACATAAACGTTGGACTTATTCCAGAGCACTACTTGCACTTTGATGCATATCGTCTTGGACGTCCTGGGTAGTAATATGAGACGATGAGACGAACCCATCGTGGCGGTTCCGGGAGCGTCAAGCTAGGTGGTCATCAGGTGGCGGACACGTCGCCGCCGGCGGCACTATACGCTCACAGTCACACATAGGATTCGAGGACCAAAAATCGCACGATAAACTATCGCAACACGACAGTGTCACTGGTCAAGGGATATATTAACACAAAAATAAGCACAGGATCCAGATTGATGATAACAGCAAGTCAAACGCGCCCTTATTCGGTCGGGAGCTGAGCGGGCTGTTCTTAAGCGCTATTTCCTAAATTCAAAGATCACTTAAAGCTTTGCTTTGCGTTCGACTGGACATGCCAGGGACGGCGACACCGTCAGCCGCCATTCGCCGGCCGCAGGCGGTCACGTGACCAGGCGGGGGGTCAGTCGGGGCCGGCCGAGCACGAGACCGGTGCGTCGTGGCCGCAAGTGCAACCGCCGCCATATATGGAAGCGGAAGTCAGGGTTGTGCGTCGTTGCAGGGTTGTGCGTCTTAAACCCGAAAACGCAGATTTTAAGAATTTATTACGATATTTTTGCCTCATGAAAATTTGTGTGTACAAATTTTCAGACACATCAAAACGAGTAGCTGCGGAGAAATAAACCTATGGAAACCATGGCTGCGGTCGGGCCGCTCATGCATAGATATTTCCCCGAGTTGGCGGAAGACCTTGCTTCCGCTTGATACAAAAATAATCCCTTGTCTTCTAGCTAATTCTCTTATCAGCTTTCATGGAAAGAAACCTACAATAATATGAACATGTCTGTCACTGTAAATGCCTTGTCTGCAAGCTCAACTAATGTTGCCAATAATATCTTTATTTTCCTACAGTTCACAAATATGTGAGCATATCATTAATTGTGCATACTAAGCCATGAACCGCTGACACAGACTAGGATTGTCATTGACGTCGCTGGCATTTATTTATGATGACGATACGAGTTACGACCACCAATCAATTACCAGTGTTGCTGGGTGATGACACTCATTCCGTCATCGACTAAATAAGGCGAAGTCATTCGCCACACCTCGTCATAATACCGGCTGATATGCTTACCATGTAAGCGATATCCTGCCAATTGATCATTTTCTGTTCTATATTCAAACTCGTGAACAGAAATGCCAAATGCTATTTTGCCATTCAATTGGTTTATTCGACATTTCTATACCTCTGATCCACGCTGGATGCTGCCGTCCTCCCGACCACGCCGTGTTCGATTCGACCACGCTGTGTTCGATTCGATGCTGCCGTCCTCCCGACCACGCCGTGTTCGATTCGATGCTGCCGTCCTCCCGACCACGCCATGTTCGATTCGATGCTGCCGTCCTCCCGACTACGCCGTGTTCGATTCGATGCTGCCGTCCTCCCGACCACGCCATGTTCGATTCGATGCTGCCGTCCTCCCGACCACGCCATGTTCGATTCGATGCTGCCGTCCTCCCGACCACGCCATGTTCGATTCGATGCTGCCATCCTCCTGACTACGCCGTGTTCGATTCGATGCTGCCGTCCTCCCGACTACGCCGTGTTCGATTCGATGCTGCCGTCCTCCCGACCACGCCATGTTCGATTCGATGCTGCCGTCCTCCCGACCACGTCGTGTTCGATTCGATGCTGCTCGTCCTCCCGACCACGTCGTGTTCGATTCGATGCTGCCGTCCTCCCGACCACGCCGTGTTCGATTCGATGCTGCCGTCCTCCCGACCACGCCATGTTCGATTCGATGCTGCCGTCCTCCCGACCACGCCATGTTCGATTCGATGCTGCCGTCCTCCCGACTACGCCGTGTTCGATTCGATGCTGCCGTCCTCCCGACCACGCCATGTTCGATTCGATGCTGCCGTCCTCCCGACCACGCCATGTTCGATTCGATGCTGCCGTCCTCCCGACCACGCCATGTTCGATTCGATGCTGCCATCCTCCTGACTACGCCGTGTTCGATTCGATGCTGCCGTCCTCCCGACTGCGCCGTGTTCGATTCGATGCTGCCGTCCTCCCGACCACGCCATGTTCGATTCGATGCTGCCGTCCTCCCGACCACGTCGTGTTCGATTCGATGCTGCTCGTCCTCCCGACCACGTCGTGTTCGATTCGATGCTGCCGTCCTCCCGACCACGCCGTGTTCGATTCGATGCTGCCGTCCTCCCGACCACGCCATGTTCGATTCGATGCTGCCATCCTCCTGACTACGCCGTGTTCGATTCGATGCTGCCGTCCTCCCGACTACGCCGTGTTCGATTCGATGCTGCCGTCCTCCCGACCACGCCATGTTCGATTCGATGCTGCCGTCCTCCCGACCACGTCGTGTTCGATTCGATGCTGCCGTCCTCCCGACCACGCCGTGTTCGATTCGATGCTGCCGTCCTCCCGACCACGCCGTGTTCGATTCGATGCTGCTGGCTCTTGCGCGCTTCCTAAATGATCAGTAGTTTATGTATTTACTGTCTCTGATGAGCCTCCTCACTCGTACGCTTAGCCGGCGCGGTTATAGCCCGCGGCGAGAAAATGTCACCGCAGGGGTCACGGTACCTTCTCGGCTCGGCGGGACGGTCTAACTGCCAGGGGTCTGCTGACCCATCAGCCACGGACAGCGCGTCTCAACACAACTCGATATTGATTCACGTCTATTTTTACCATTCGATCATTCATTTTAATTCCATATACTATTTTGAAAGTCCGTGAGGAAAACGACGTCATTAACAACGCATAAAATCATAACACGTAAAAAACGATACCATGCATCGATCTCCAGTGACCGGACACCAAGCCGCATGTCACCCTTTGTCTGCATGCCCTCACCTGCCGCTATTCGCCACCACTGACGGTCTCATTGGCGGCGTAGCCGGCGTTTCAGAGGACAGCGACTACACCAGCGACATCGGGTACCCGATCGGGCAGAACCCCAACTCGTCCGCGTCCCAGTACCTGGGCGCCGCCAACAGTTTGTCGACCGGTCTGCACACACCCCACCAGCTGACGGCAGACTACGGAAACGGAGCTTACCCGGGCCACCCAGAGATGTCGCCCGGCGCGTGCTGGCCCGAGGAGGAACTCTTCTACAACAGCCGGCCCAACGGACGCGCGGCGACCAGGTACAACACGGGAAGGCTGTGAACTGTTCAACGTGTGCAGGTATGGGTGTGAGTTAGAAACACGACAAGGAATCGGTGGTCATCGCCTTTTGACAAAGTGAGGGAGGTTGATGTGACTTCTCTGTGGGAAAAAACGTGTGTGTGAGGTCAAAATATGGCAATTGACAAGTGGCATGGGAACCCACATCGTCATGATAACCAATCCCTATGCAGTGCGAGTGCAACAGAGAATATCAGGGCTCAGGACTAAAACATAATTATTTTCTGATCAATGGTATCGTAGTAGGGGTTTTGAAACCCGGGCCCAGTTCTGAGTCGCCGTGTGACGTCGTACCAGCGCCGGCCGCACGTGACTGTGAGAGCGTGACTGTGAGAGCGTGACTGTGAGAGCGTGACTGTGAGAGCGTGACTGTGAGCGCGTGACTGAGAAAGCATGACTGTGAGAGCGTGACTGTGAGAGCGTGCCTGTGAGAGCGTGACTGTGAGAGCGTGACTGTGAGAGCGTGACTGTGAGAGCGTGACTGTGAGAGCGTGACTGTGAGAGCGTGACTGTGAGAGCGTGACTGAGAGCGTGACTGTGAGAGCGTGACTGTAAGAGCGTGACTGCGAGAGCGTGACTGTGAGAGTGTGACTGAGAGCGTGACTGTCAGAGCGTGACTGAGAGCGTGACTGATAGCGTGACTGTGAGAGCGTGACTGTGAGAGCGTGACTGTGAGAGCATGACTGTGAGAGCGTGACTGTGAGAGCATGGCGTGACTGTGATAGCATGGCTGTGGGAGGGGAGAGAAGGAGATGGTGTTGAACCACCACCAGCCCGGCCGTACCTCTGACCCCTGATCGAAATATGCCTGACGTGTGCCGGTGTTGCTGTTTTCAGCCAGCACGGTCAGGGCGGGCGCGCCTCCGGAACCCAGCTGACCAGGAACGGTTAGTCAGAGTCCCAGAGTCCAGAGTCCTTGACACAGAGTCCGTACCGTAGACTTAGTCCCTCTGGGTCCATGTCACGGAGGTCAATGCATGGCGAAACGAATAGACACCTTCAAGTGCGGAAGTGACGCCCGAAGTTTCATGGTTGTTCCAACCGTATTCACCATAAATGTCAACAGGAATATGCACCATCCTGTCTGATAGCGTTAAAAAGATACATCATGCATTCCACCACGTGCCAAAAGACTAAGAATACCACCATGATCGGCTCCGTGACCCCCATAGCATCGCATGGGATACGGGTGGCATCAATAATAGCTCCAGACGCGCCGTACGGCACAGCAGCGGCATGTCGTCAGCCGCCCCAGCCGGCGCCGACTGGCGGGTCATCCCCTCCCCACCCCCTGATCCGTGAGGTGACGTCACAGCGCCGGGGGCGGTGCCGCGGGCCACTGGCCTCGATCGCGGCCGCCGCCGCTGGGCGCCGCCCACCGCGTAACGCTTTTATCAGGTATGTGATAACCTCGTTACTGGCACGGAGGTGGCCGCCTGTGGGGCCTGTTTTTGGCCAGCCCTGTGGCCGTAATTGGCTGGTGGAGAGGGCATTAGGTGGAGCCAGTGCTCCGTGGCGACTGGGCTGCAGTGTGCTGTCGGCGGCCCAGCGACCTGCGGACAGGCTGACGAACTCCCGGCCGCCCCCGCCGCAGTCAGCGCGGCACCGGCGGCAAAAAGTGTTATTAGCACGGCTACGCTGGCCGCAAGGTGGTGCCGCAATGTTCGGGGTTTATTGGATTGTTATTGCGTGTTTGCGTCATTTCCGTAGCATATCGTTATTTTTTGCTATGATTTGGTTTATGAAACATTGGAATGGAGGGACTCGTGAACACCGACATGTTAGGGATGCAAAAGGTAAAGCATAAACTACAGTACAGTGTCTGAATTATACCATTGAACACACGAACTGTTGTTTTTTACCACTGCCCCAGCTCAGCCCTGTATGGGCCAGCCGCCCAAGGGCTTTCCAGGGATTTCCAGTTTTAACTGAACTGATTTGATGTCCTCACTCTTCAGTGCTTGAGACAGGTCGGAAAACTGACCTGACCTGACCTGACCTGACCTGACCCGCTGCCCGTAGTGTCGGGGACGGGCAGGCGGCTCAGTCTGGATCTGACCTGACCTGACCTGACCTGACCTGACCTGACCCGCTGCCCGCAGTGTCGGAGACGGGCAGGCGGCACAGTTTGGAGCGGCAGACCACTCTGTACGAGGAGCAGCCGATGGAGGCGGACGTGTACAGTGGCGAAGGCTGGTCGGCCGCGCAGCAGAGGTACTATTACCACGACCCCTACCGACCCGACCCCGTCGCGCAGTACCCGGCCATCAGGTGAGACAAGCGCAGCCACGCCGCCGTCACCGCGCATGCGCCCTGGATGTAGCCGGCCGTGCTGTCTGTACACACCGAACTGGCCCGGGCCCGCCGTTTGGAGACGTCCTGGTCTTCCAGGAGGTTCCCTGCACGACACACGACAGGTCATTGACGCACTCTGCGGAGGCGGAGCTCACACAACTTGCGGAAAGTTCCGAAGCAAGTTGCCGGCCAGTCGCATGTCCGCGACGCGTCAAAATCGATTTGTCTGAACTCTGAACTTTTCGAAGCCTCGTGTGATGTACAAAATATGAACTGTTGACCAAGTATCACGGACGGTGAATATGGTTTCATGTTCTATATCGACCACGGTCATTTGCAATACCTCCAGTTCGTTGCATGTAATGTATTACACATTCACATCGTGGACTTGTGGACCCGCGCACCACCACATGTTAACAGTACCCAGGACCGCAGCCCCTCGCGAGGTAGGTAGGTGCTGCGGTCACAGTTGCTAGCCGTGGAAGTCGAGCCGAGCACCGCAGCCAGCACCGTAGTCTCTTGAGCAGGCACCCCGCCACTTCGATGTTGTTACTGTAACACACAGTCGATGTTGTGACTTTAACACAGATACGTGTTCGATGTTGTGACTATAACAGACTGTGACTGTGCCGCACACCCCGCCGACCATGTAGGCTGTTCTGCACCGGCCCGGCTGAGCTGTCTATCTCGATAGAACACACGTCTGTGTCGGCCTCGATCGTCAGCTGTGGATGTGCATTGTTTACCCGCCGCAACAGCATGTATCATTACCAAAGAATACGTATGCTTCGATGGGTATAGTAAGCCAAACAACTTGGGTATGTTAATTCCGTTCTTGATGATTGAAACATCACCGTTTATCGTTCTAATCATGTTCTGGCGTTCACTGTCCAGTCTCAGTCTCAGTATCTGTGCAGCGAGAAATATGACCTTTACGCCGCTTCCGTTGATGTCGCTCAACGGAGCCGACTGCTAATGGTTTGTAATTTAATAGCTGGCGTCCTCTGGCGTTCTGGAGATTGCGGTACGATGTTAGTCAGGTCCCGCTCTACCCACGACTTGTAAGCGTTTCAGAGATTGGTTGTACAACTATACCTTGCAAGAGAGGTTGTAACCAATCAGCAAGATCATCGCAACTAAACCCAATCATTCGCTTCCTGGCCAAATGTGGACGAGAACCATATTGTAAAAGAGTTCTAGATTTGGTTGATTTGGAAAATTGTTTACTTTTGCCAATCAGAAGCACCATGATCTGTCAAAATCAAATAATAACAGCGTTCATCAATGGCGGTGCTACCGTTAGTTAATACGAGCTTTGCACGGAATTGTATCATTTCGATATTTAAATGTTTACAATTGAATATTTAGTGGTGAGGGGAGGACATGGCTCAGCCACCCACGGACAGCTGAACATCAGTGTCTGCGTTACTAGATGTCACGAGTAAACCTTCCCTTACTGATCATCGCACAGAGCTCATCGCTTCTTGCTGCCTCATATTCAGTCTACTGAATGACATCGCGAATCCTTGATCATGTACTGACGACCCAAACTGCTATTTACTGCGGCCGAGCCGCGGAGCGCAGACCGGCTCAGCGCTCAGTATTCAAACTCCAAACGACATAAACATGCTTCGAAAGCCGATTGCTTGGTTGCCAATTGCCCAGCCACAGAGCCGTTTGGCCAGAGGTTACGACCCGCTGAGTAAGTCATTTGCCGGCGATCTGGAGCCTTGATGTAATGCACTCAAATTCGTGACGTCATCGGTACAGTCGACGCCGACACTGACTCGGGCAAGCGACAGACAGGGGCGGGGCAGGGGGAGCCACTCCGCCGCTGCGAGGCGCCTCAAGCGCACGGCGGTGACCTTGAACGCTGCCTCACACCTGCATACAATCGATCAGGCACCTGTGACGGACAGACGGTGTGTCGGGCGCCGACGGAGCGACGGCTGGGGGGGGGGGGGGGGGTAGAGTCAGTTTCGTGGCTCCGGCTTCTGTCCCGCGAAGCTCGAACCTCCGTCAACCTGTGGCTCGAGCCTATGGCCAAAGGCTGTCTAAGTCAGTGATCATCACATGGTGGGTAATTACTCCACTTGGGCTAATGAAGGCTACAGGCGGGGTAATAACGGTGGAGTATTACGTCAGAAATGATAGGTGATTCGTTTGATGATGGCGCACAACGCACAATGCACATTGTACATACCTCTATTCCAGTTTCTGTCTCCTTGTGAGCACATTATCCCATAGTGCATCAAAGCCAATTAATGCTAAATAACACTCAGCTTTGTTTTACGGTCTTCGTGCTGTTACACACTGAACACCATTGCTATCGAGTTTCGACAAGAGCAGCATTACACAGGTCTACTTATATTCCTGTCCCTAGATGGCATTAGTAGTAAACGCCTGAAGTTATGCTGTACCGCATAGCTTGAAGCCGAGATCCATGCGGTCTGGGCAAGGCGGGGGGGGGGGGGGGGGTAATGCGTCATTCTAGTCATCAAAAGCGGATAGGCAAGCTGAGAACCACTCTGGTCTGATGCCTCTCCTGTAAAGGTCACGCCTTATCGTGTCCATAACCTGTCAGGGAATACCCTGTCGTGCTCGCGGTCTGTCACGTGCTCACCTCATCGAGGTCGTAACCTGTCGTGATCCTATCCTGGTCACATTCTATCAAATTTGTGCCTTGCCAGGGTCATATATTGTGGAGGTCACACCCTGTTGCGGTCATAACCCTGACGAGGTTACACCCTATTAAGGTTACACCCCATCAAGTTCAAAGCCCTTCCGCTATCGTGCTAATACAATTTCGGGGTCACATTCATTGAAGGTCATGTCCTACCAATACCCGAATCAGCCGAGGTCACACCTGCTGTTTGGTGGTCACACCGTTGAGTCAGAAATCACAGCCTGACAGTCAGGGTGCGCAAGTGTTTTTGAAACGGTAACTGACCTTCAGTCGGCCGGCGTCAGTGTGAGTGGCAGGCATTTCAGCGGAGGAGAGTTCAGTGCCGGGCAGTTCAGTGGCGGGCAGTTCAGTGGCGGGCAGTTCAGTGGCGGATAATTCAGTGGTGGAGAGTTCAGTGGCGGCAGTTCAGTGGCGGCAGTTCAGTGGCGGGCAGTTCAGTAGCGGCAGTTCAGTGGTGGGCAGTTCAGTGGCGGGCAGTTCAGTGGCGGGCAGTTCAGTGGCGAGCATTTCAGTGGCGGATAATTCAGTGGCGGCAGTTCAGTGGCGGGCAGTTCAGTAGCGGCAGTTCAGTGGCGGGCAGTTCAGTGGCGGGCAGTTCAGTGGCGGGCAGTTTCATTGGCGGATAATTCAGTGGTGGAGAGTTCAGTGGCGGGCAGTTCAGTGGCGGGCAGTTCAGTAGCGGCAGTTCAGTGGCGGGCAGTTCAGTGGCGGGAAGTTCAGTGGCGGGCAGTTCAGTGGTGGAGAGTTCAGTGGCGGGCAGTTCAGTAGCGGCAGTTCAGTGGCGGGCAGTTCAGTGGCGGGAAGTTCAGTGGCGGGCAGTTTCATTGGCGGATAATTCAGTGGTGGAGAGTTCAGTGGCGGGCAGTTCAGTGGCGGGCAGTTCAGTGGCGGCAGTTCAGTGGCGGGCAGTTCAGTGACGGGCAGTTCAGTAGCGGCAGTTCAGTGGCGGGCAGTTCAGTGGCGGATAATTCAGTGGCGGATAATTCAGTGGTGGAGAGTTCAGTGGCGGGCAGTTCAGTGGCGGGCAGTTCAGTAGCGGCAGTTCAGTGGCGGGCAGTTCAGTGGCGGGAAGTTCAGTGGCGGGCAGTTTCATTGGCGGATAATTCAGTGTTGGAGAGTTCAGTGGCGGGCAGTTCAGTGGCGGGCAGTTCAGTGGCGGCAGTTCAGTGGCGGGCAGTTCAGTGGCGGGCAGTTCAGTAGCGGCAGCTCAGTAGCGGGCAGTTCAGTGGCGGGCAGTTTAGTGGCGGGCAGTTCAGTAGCGGCAGTTCAGTGGTCGGCAGTTCAGCGGTGGAGAGTTCATTAGCGGACAGTTCAGTGGTGGGTAGCTCAGTTGCAACTCTTCAAAGGGACTGTCCCACCTTTTTGAAAGTTGGGGAATCACACTTAATTGTATGTCTACATGTCATGCGAGGTCAGCTGAACATGTTCATTAACTTTTTCACGAAAAAAATGCTTATCTTGGCAGATATTCAACTTTTAGTTTTAAGCGGAAAGTTGGGTTGGTGACGTCATATGATTTTGTTTTTAATAACAGGGAAATCCTTTGTGCTGCCAAATGTATGGCACAATTTTTTGTCGATATCTATTGCGCAGAAAAAACATTATAAGGGTTTAGAGGCCCTATTCAAATACACATGGGCCTTATTTTTGTACAGATGTTAAAATCAAACTCGAATATCTTTTTTTATTAGATCATTGTGGTTGTTTTAACTGCTACCATATTTGATTGCAATGCCAAGCCATCAAAATGGCTACCTCAACTCAAATATCATGTTAAAGTGGGATAGTCCCTTTAACCCGCGAGTTACTGGGGTATATTTCATAACGCGATTTAATGGGGGGGGGGGGGGGTTATCCCCCCATCCCCCTCGGATCTCTGGAACTACTAGACCGAATGTAAAAAGTCAAACGGAATTCGATAGTCCTTGGAAATTTATCGAGGGAAACATAATATTGTTGACCTCGGGGTGACCGATGACGTCACATGTTAGGTCAAGTACAAAATGTTTGACCGTGTCAAAAGGTCTCGATGGATGGAATTGTCGCGAAAAATTGCGATATTAAACGCATAAGCAGTCAATAAATCGGTATGATTAGTGTGTCTGACACTTCTAAGTATCTTTCTAAGCTGTTTATGACCTTGGGTCAGGTCAAAGTCATCCGAGGTCACGAGGTCAAACTGCAGATTACGGCCATTAGGCGTTGTAATACACATGTACACATATTTATCGAAGGGTTTGTTTGTCGTCTAGAACGCGAAAAATGACCTGAGAACATTGTTTGTTCCATATAAATAGAAGTAAAAATCAAAAACGGAAATGCGTTTTTTATGCATAGTAATGCTGTGAGAGGTGGTCGATTTAGGTCATTTAAAGGTCATAAGTCAGTCATTTTTGAAGATATCGGCTTCAAATTTGGTACACATATTTATCGAATACGTCGCGATGACATATAATCCGGCTTTTGGATAATTATTATTTTTGTTTTGGAAATTTTGTAAAAACAAAAACAAATGTATTTTGATTTTTCAAAATTGTGAATAAAAAAAGACTCAAAAATCCGAGATAGCAGTTTGATAGCGCATTCTATTGTTAGTAATTTGATTTAAGACAATTTAGTTTATCTCAATCATCGTACTTTTGACAGCGTTTTCCGCAAACCATTATTTTGCAACCCAAACCGAAGAACATGACGTCACTGTTATAGAATTGATGTGAGAGAAGGTACTGCAAGTTTGGTGACGATACTGGTGTTGATTTAGGAGTTATTTCAAAATAACGGGAGGGGGTGGGGAAAAAATAGCCCCCCCCCAGAAAGTCGCGGGTTAAGCATAGCCAGACATACCGAGCTTGTTTATACTGCTTGACATTTCCGCAACACAAAGGGTCAAATTTATTTTAGATTTAATGGGAAACAGTTTTGCCCCGTGCTACGGGCTCTAATATTGGTCATGTAGACCGGCTGGAAACCTATGAAATGGTTGTCCAGGCTTTGATGTCCTTGCCGTGGCAACCGATGCTGCTCTAAAATAAATAAGTTACTGAAGCGTTGACTTGGATTATCGTGATACACATGTGTATCACCATTTGTATTGTCGACTAATATGGCTGTGCTGTTTGAAATTCGTTTATTTGCAATATCGCCAACAGATAAAACTCCACTTACAGGCGAAGTCATTCCTGAAACACACATAGTATTACATTCACATAAATGAACTAAATAAAGGGGAAACAAATACAAGATTAAACGAGCACACTGACAGTAAAAGTAAAATTTACTGATAGCAGTGCTACACTGCTAAAAGTAAATAGGCTACTATAGTGATACAAAGTTTCGCACCCCACACTACCTGTTCATTGATGGAACATAAGAGTTAACATGACTTTTAAAAGCGTAAATATCGGCGAACAGGTCTGCGGTAACGTCTCTGTCGCTTACAAATAAATTCATCTCTCGTGTGGCTCTACAGAATAACCCAGATCTCACGGTGCTTACTCGTGCTCGGGGCACCGTGAAGAGAGTATGCGTGCAGGTCGATCGAGCAGACACGTGTAAAAAGAAAGAGCGCAGCAAAACTGAAGAGTCATATTTGCCCCGGACGACGTTACGGAGGAAAAGAAGGTCATGTTGCACTCTCCGATACGCAGGGATGGAATGTGAAAGTGGTGCAGCAGGTCACGATACGAAAGAGAGGAAGTCCGACCAGAAGTGTGATTTAGAAGCCATATGATACATTTGTGCTGTACTCGATCGACCCGCACTATGTGGGAATCGGCTGCCCCCCATCCCCCCCCCCCAGATCACACTGCGTCACTCTGAAACGAAGCGAACATTAGCAAAGTGCGCAGCCTGCAATGCTGCGCGATTACATTTAGAGCCTTTTGATCCTGTTCGAAATGACCGAGTCATCAAACCCAGTGAACGGTTTTCTCGGCTTACAATGCTAGAAATGTGAGAGGCAAAAGTTGGCTTAGTGTGGAGAACGACCCACAGGTCTCTCATCTCAGACACATGCTCTAGCTCCGTTCCATTCATAAAATAGCATGTCCGGACGGGCGCGTGCCTGAGGGTCATCGTGAACGATTTGCATTTAATGGGATTTAGTGCGGGACCCCACTTGACGAACCAGGCTGCCAGACGACCGAGATAGACCATTAACGTCATGATGAGCATAACGCGACTCTGCCTTTGGTGTCACATTGGTGATGAGGTTGTGACGCCGCTTTTGATATATCTCTGGTGATGAGGTTGTGACGCCGCCTTTGATATATCTCTGGTGATGAGGTTGTGACGCTGCCTTTGGTGTCTCATTGGTGATGAGGTTGCAACGCTGCCTTTGGTGTCTCATTGGTGATGAGGTTGTGACGCTGCCTTTGGTGTCTCATTGGTGATGAGGTTGTGACGCTGCCTTTGGTGTCTCATTGGTGATGAGGTTGTGACGCTGCCTTTGGTGTCTCATTGGTGATGAGGTTGTGACGCTGCCTTTGATATATCTCTGGTGATGAGGTCGTGACGTTGCCTTTGATATATATCTGGTGATGAGGTTAGGACGCTGCCTTTGATATATCTCTGGTGATGAGGTCGTGACGTTGCCTTTGATATATCTCTGGTGATGAGGTTGTGACGCTGCCTTTGATATATCTCTGGTGATTAGGTCGTGACGTTGCCTTTGATATATATCTGGTGATGAGGTTAGGACGCTGCCTTTGATATATCTCTGGTGATGAGGTTAGGACGCTGCCTTTGATATATCTCTGGTGATGAGGTCGTGACGCTGCCTTTGGTGTCTCATTGGTGATGAGGTTGTGACGCCGCCTTTGATATATCTCTGGTGATGAGGTTGTGACGCTGCCTTTGATATATCTCTGGTGATGAGGTTGTGACGCTGCCTTTGATATATCTCTGGTGATGAGGTTGTGACGCAGCCTTTAATATATCTCTGGTGATGAGGTTGTGACGCAGCCTTTAATATATCTCTGGTGATGAGGTTAGGACGCTGCCTTTGATATATCTCTGGTGATGAGGTTGTGACGCCGCTTTTGATATATCTCTGGTGATGAGGTTGTGATGCTGCCTTTGATATATCTCTGGTGATGAGGTTGTGACGCTGACTTTGATATATCTCTGGTGATGAGGTTGTGACGCTGCCTTTGATATATCTCTGGTGATGAGGTCGTGACGCTGTTCTGTTGGTGATTAACAGGGAGACGAGCGCCGAGGAGGAGGGACAGTACGAGTACGACCCATCCTACCAGGAATACTACCAGGGCGAGTGAGTATTGCCGGGACGAGTGGATTACACTGTCAGCCGCACCTGCATTCGTCACACCAGGCTGACTCCGGCTCATGCTGTCTATGTCTGAAAATGAACGTCTTCCTTTTGGCATGCATATTTGCAATGAATAGCAAATTTGAATTTACTGCCAAATTCGTCGTATGTAATTAATTTGATAGAAATGGTGAGTTCCTTGAGAATGTATAAGCTATGCATACCTATCCAGTGAACAATATGTGACAACTACAGTTGGACACACGCTACACCGAAGTGCCCGTACCTGTTTGATGGCGAGTTGCACACAATCATCCACGACTGATGCAATGCATTATATAACTACTTGATACTATCTTGGATAAAATAAACTGCGCCAATCGATCTGACATTTGCCGACATTGCATATATTGGCCTGTTACAAACGGCTTCGTTGAACGCCAATATATCATAGCTTGGCACGCTTGTGTCAACTGTACCTATCAGCCATGCATGACCTGTGGAACATACGGCCGATGCACCTGTGTGCATAACACAACTAAGCACCAGATGAGTCATTTGTCGGCGACACAGCTACCAAGTGCCTCTCACCAGCTGTGTGGTATTACATGACGCTTTCGTGCCGAACCACCCTCTGGTGCTGAGTCACTCCTATCAGTTTACATGCCTGCAGTATGAGGCACTCGCCTGCTAACCATCCGTCTCCTAATGGATTCGAGAGGTGCCGGGTCCTCTAACCACTGATCATTCTCCAACAGGGACGAGTGCCAGACAGAGGTACACAGACAGCTGATGACCCCCTTCATCTCATCATGAATTGGAGAGGTTCCCTTGACATTCTTAACCTTTGACTCTCTTCCCCAGGGACGGACGGCAGTACTACCAGTACACGGACGAGAACGGTCAACTCGTCACGGCCGAGTACGACCCGGCGGCCTACTACGACGAGACCGGGGCGTACCAGTACGACGCATCCTACCCTCAGGACGGCGCCGACCCCTCGGGGCACACCGTGACCTCATTTGACTCGACCGCGACCTCGCGGCCAGAGGGCAGTCTTCCCAACGGACCGAGCGCGGCACCGGTGGCGGCGGGGAGTGGGCCGGCCGCCTACAGCGCGGAACAGACAGTGTACAGTGGTGTCGGTACCGCGCAAAGTGCCGACCAGAGTGAACACAGTGCGGAACAGGGCGGCCGCAGTGAGGCGCAGACAGTCGCCGCGGAAAGGACCGCATACAGTGAGGTGCCGTCGAGCTACAGTGAGCTACATCGAGAACAGTCGGGCTACAGTGAAAAACAGACGGGCTACAGTGACTCGCAAGCGAGCTACAGTGCGTCGCAGCAAGGTAGTTACAGTAAAACACAGGCAGGGTTCAGTGACTTGCAGACAGGCTACAGCGGCACGGAGTCCACCACAGGCTACAGCGGTACGAAGCCCACCACAGGCTACAGCGGTACGGAGCCCACCACAGGCTACAGCGGCACGGAGCCCACCACAGGCTACAGCGGCACGGAGACCACCACAGGCTACAGCGGTACGAAGCCCACCACAGGCTACAGCGGTACGAAGCCCACCACAGGCTACAGCGGCACGGACCCCACCACAGGCTACAGCGGCACGAAGACCACCACAGGCTACAGCGGCACGGAGCCCACCACAGGCTACAGCGGCACGGAGACCACCACAGGCTACAGCGGCACGAAGCCAACCACAGGCTACAGCGGCACGGAGCCAACCACAGGCTACAGCGGCACGAAGCCAACCACAGGCTACAGCGGCACGGAGCCAACCACAGGCTACAGCGGCACGGAGACCACCACAGGCTACAGCGGACAACAGCCCAGCTACGCCGGAGACTACGACGACCACGACCAGGCTGCTGAATACTACGACGAGGAGACGGGCGACTTCTTCGACGGCACGGCCTGGAGCTACTACGACGAGGAGAGCGGCGAGTGGTACTACTACGACGACGGCAAGACCTACAACGAGGACTACAACTACGCCTACGACAGCTCCGAACAGCTGGCACAGACGGAGAAGCACACTGCTCCTGCAGTGAAGAGCGCCGCCTCCACTGCGCCGGCGACTGCGACGACCCGACCGCGAGCGGCGCAGACAGCGGCTGGCGGCCAGCAGAGTCAGAAGAAGTCAGACTTTGGGCTGGGGAACCTCGGTCTGAACAAGCTCACCTCGTCGCTGGGTCAGATCGGGCAGACCGTGGGTCAGACGGTAGGCCAGACGGTGCGTAGTGCGGGCGGTGGCAGCACCCGACCCGGCTCGGCCGCCTCGAACCAGGGCGGCGAGCAGCTGGCTGCGCTCGGCAACAAGGTCGGGAACAAGACGAAGGAAGTGGGCTCCATGTTCGCCGGGCTGTTGCGCGGCTTCGGCTCCGACTCGCGCCTGGCCAAGACGCCGGCGCAGTCGACACCGAACCTGGCGCAGCACCCGGCTGCTGAAGCTGCAGCGGCAGCAGCCGCCAAAGCAGATCAGCAGTCCGGCCGGCCGCTGCGGCGTCAACTCACGAAACACTCCAGCCTCGGAGGCGATGACGCCGCGTCTCCCACCACGCTCCGCTCTCCGTCACCATCGTCATCACCTCCGGCGTCACAACCGGCGGTGTCCTCGCTCCCAATGCCGTCAGACGACGCGGCAATCCTAGCCTCGATCGGCCGGTACCGCACCAACGACCCATACACGCGGCGGGACGAGTATTACACGAACAGTGACCTCGAGCAGGACCGGGCGCTGCTGGACGGCAGAGGGGTGCAGCCGGCGCCGGACGGCAGCGGGCTGGTCCGCAGGGACAGCTATCACGAGCAGCAGCGAGCGCTGGCCTCTGGGAGGCCCTCGCTTGAGCGAGCGAGTCCCCTGTACGAGGAGCAGAACGAGCATACCAGCAGCTCGTCGGGGACTCATGCGGAGCTGAGTCAAACGGAGGCGTCCTTCTCGCCAAGTCCCGGGACTTCCCCCACGCGAGGCGGCTCGCAAGGCTCGCGGGGATCCCGAGGGTCTCGTGGATCTCGAGGATCCCGAGGCTCGCTCAGCTCTCCGACCCTCGTCAAGGCGGAGATCGATCAGGACAAGCTGATCCTGGGCAACTTCGAGCCGGACGCGCCGGGCAGACGCAGCAAGGTGACAACACCAGTCTCTCCGCCACGGGAGAACGTCATAGAGCCTCACCCGGCCTACCAGAAGCCCGCGGACGAGACGACGCGAGCGGAGCTGAGGCTGGAAGACACGGAGAAGAAGGTCTCCTTCGAGGACGACCTGGAGCCGCGCGAGCAGAAGAAACCGATGACGGCCCGCGAGAGATGGCTCTGGGCGTACAACAAGATCCTGCTGCAGCTCAATGTGAGTACCGATGGTCCGTCCACTGGACGGCTGGGGTAAGTGTGTGTGCGGGGGGGGGGGGGGGGGGGGTCCTGGTGGTGGTAGAGGTATGAGTGTGTGTGTGGGGGGTGGGGGGTGGACTGAAGGCCATGTGGTTCGTGTTCTGTCTTTCTGATTGACCGACAACACGAACACGGATAAGCGGCTTCCAAGTTTGCAACGGGTGCCTTTAATGGCAACGTTACCTGGACTTGATTATAGCATAGTGTAGCGTACTATCAACAACATCACACTATTATCACATCCAATGGTAACTGGGTCGATGAAAAAGAAAGCAACGTAAAAGCAACATGAGTGTAGACCAAACAAGATCCATTCATCATCATATCAGATAAGGAAAAAGACAAATATATATAAAAAGGCAAATCTTACGTTTGTCAAGACGTTTTGTTCCATTTTATAGTAACTGGCGTACAATGCAGAGCTGTATAAATGGAGCTGGAATGATCTACAACATACCTATGTAAAAACACAAAATATAGGTACCCAATGAAAATAACAATTTTATTATATCAGTTAAATATCTTCACTGTTCATTTCGCACCATTTACATATATGTATAATGTGCAAACTATAAGTGGGTGGAGCTCAGGCCGGCAAGCAGTGCGTTACGTGAGGGAAGACGAGCGCCTGTACCAATGTTATAATTGTAGACTTTGGGAAAGTGATGCTCAACTTTTTCAGTGTGATGAGGATGCCAAAACAGCGTTTTACGACTCTGGCTGTCTGTCTTTCCATGGTAAGATGCTGATCGAGCAAAACTCCTAAAATCTTAATTTGGTCCGCTGGCGTCAATGAGACGTCATCAAAGCTTACGCTGAAGTAGGGTGACTTTTTGATGACAGCCGATGTTCCGAACAGACATCTCGGTTTTACTTGGGTTAGCTTTAAACCAGTTTTTTTTTAACCAGGTGGAAAGGCTGGTCAAATCGCTCTCTACGCTGTTTTTTTTTTAGTATCGACAGTCCTTGAGTCCTTTGACGGAGGGGAGTTTATATATGTTGGCATCTAAACTCAATATATTGATAGAGTTCTTGAAAATTCAACATTATGGGAATTGGGGAACGGTTGACTCTCCTAGAGTGCATCAGCTATCCTTAGACGTCGGGTCTGAGATTATCCAGTAAACAAATGACTATTCAAATGATAATGACCGATATCAGATTCATTTAACCCTATGTATTAGTGGCAGGGAGAGGGGGCGGATTCCGCCCCTCCCCATATCCACATGTTTTTCTCAGATATATCCAGAACAGCTGGGAGCATACCCATGACATTTTGGAGCTTTTCCTAGAATTGAATGCCACATATGGAGTCCAAATTTTGAGTTCCTAACCTTAACAGAGGCGGTTCCAGGGCCCGTTTTTTTTTCGGTGACATTTTGCGATCATACGGAGATCCGAACTTCACGGCTTCTTCCTAACTGCCTGAAGTATAAAAGAGTTACAAGGTTTACGGTGATAGAAACAAGGGCAAATTAGTTTATTTTAGTGAACTATAATAAATATTGGACGACTGAGGCGGTTTCAGGGATTTGAAAAAGGGAGGTTTACAGGAAGTTATTTTTTATATATTTTGCCTCTCTTTTTTGCTAACCTGGCACCGCTTATGGATGCAAACATGCTTTATAACTGTTGTATCCGATGTCACAATAGCGCGCCATTTCATTTATCGAAAAAGAAGAGGAAAAAAGACGATTTTGTAAGGTATTTATTTTACCACCAAATTTAGTGACCTGAAAACGCCTATGATTTTTGAATCTTCAAAAGTCACCGTTATATATCAATTTCCAATTCAATCTCGATCGATCTCCATTAGTTGCATTAAAATTGGTTGATAGACATGACAGCTGTTTTGGATCACAAATACCTATAATATTTGTAGTTTTTTGCCCCTCTGCTCCCCCTATCATTTTTTAAGAAATGTAAATCGTGTTGAGGGGAATCGAACTCCGTTTTTTTTTAATCAGACGGGTAGATCTCGAGATGTCCGGGTGGGCGGAATCCCTCCCCCCTCCCTGCCACCCATAGGGGTAGCCAGGAGCCTGCCACTAATAGGGTTAATCCCTAGTTAAGTCAACTATGCATTTCTAAAGCTGTAAAATGTAATGCATTTAGCCAAACTTAAGCCATACCTATTTTACAACTGGGTGACGTTTGAGTAAGGTGTTGCTATCATTTCTTTAATCACTATTTTCCATTTGTGTATTACTATTTATGTTGGGAAAATTAACCTCGTTTAAAACGCTTACGGCGTTTAATGTCTCTGAACTTTGTGTTCTGATTGCTATAACAGACGAAGTACGGTGTTTAGTGTCCCTGCACTTTGTGTTCTGATTGCTATAACAGACGAAGTAGGGCGTTTAGTGTCTCTGAACTTTGTGTTCTGATTGCTATAACAGACGAAGTACGGCGTTTAGTGTCCCTGCACTTTGTGTTCTGATTGTTATAACAGACGAAGTACGGCGTTTAGTGTCTCTGAACTTTGTTTTCTGATTGCTATAACAGACGAAGTACGGCGTTTAGTGTCTCTGAACTTTGTGTTCTAATTGCTATAACAGACGACGTACGGCGTTTAATGTCTCTGAACTTTGTGTTCTAATTGCAATAACAGACGACGTACAGCGTTTAGTGTCTCTGAACTTTGTGTTCTAATTGCAATAACAGACGAAGTACGTCGTTTAGTGTCTCTGAACTTTGTGTTCTGATTGCTATAACAGACGAAGTACGTCGTTTAGTGTCTCTGAACTTTGTGTTCAGATTGCTATAACAGACGACGTACGGCGTTTAGTGTCCCTGCACTTTGTGTTCAGATTGCTATAACAGACGAAGTACGGCGTTTAGTGTCTCTGAACTTTGTGTTCAGATTGCTATAACAGACGAAGTACGTCGTTTAGTGTCTCTGAACTTTGTGTTCTGATTGCTATAACAGACGAAGTACGTCGTTTAGTGTCTCTGAACTTTGTGTTCAGATTGCTATAACAGACGACGTACGGCGTTTAGTGTCTCTGAACTTTGTGTTCTGATTGCTATAACAGACGAAGTACGTCGTTTAGTGTCTCTGAACTTTGTGTTCTGATTGCTATAACAGACGAAGTACGGCGTTTAGTTCCTCTGAACTTTGTGTTCTGATTGCTATAACAGACGAAGTACGGCGTTTAGTGTCTCTGAACTTTGTGTTCTGATTGCTATAACAGACGAAGTACGGCGTTTAGTGTCTCTGAACTTTGTGTTCTGATTGCTATAACAGACGAAGTACGTCGTTTAGTGTCTCTGAACTTTGTGTTCTGATTGCTATAACAGACGAAGTACGGCGTTTAGTGTCTCTGAACTTTGTGTTCTGATTGCTATAACAGACGAAGTACGGCGTTTAGTGTCTCTGAACTTTGTGTTCTGATTGCTATAACAGACGAAGTAGGGCGTGCAAGTAAGTTACATCTGTGACTGTCATTTAATCATGCCAAGATAATCTGCCAAGATGTGACTGCCAAGATGACTGTGCCTTACTATACAGCTATCCATGCATCATGCAATCTTGACGTCTTGAATCAGGTAAAATAGTATGGCCTTGCCAGCCTTCCATGTCATGGAACTGCATCGCTATTAGGCAGCATTGTGTTTATTATAAGGCTTCAATTCAACTACAGTCATATTTGATATAAGCACACACGCAAGAGATGAGGTAGTTACGTATCTTAAAGGAAATAGTCCACCTTCAACATTAGTTTTAAACTGAGATGGCAGTTTTGTAGCCCGTGTTGAGAAATCCTTATCTTGACTGTTTTCTTGACTGAAAAGACTCCCCAGCCGAAGATATTTGACTTTTTGGCGAAGGAATGCGGCGCATATATGATATACCGTACCGTCTGAATTGTGCCAGCACTGCATGGAGCATGTGCAGACCATTAACGCACACGATACAATTAATAATTTACAACCTTCTGTCCTGAATTGGCGCTATGTGGGACCATTTTTAAAAATAAAAAAAGAAACTGTATTAAAAAATATAATAAAATCGTGTTCGGAAATTTTCTCCGAAGGTGAACTATTTCCTTTAAACGGTGAGTATTAAAAAAAATATTTGTTTCACACCAAGGCCGGTATGGTTATTATATGATAGCATCGTTTACATAGCAGCGCAGTCGAGCTTATGAGTTAAAGCTACGTTAACTTCAAGTCTGACTCGAAAATCATCCAGTATAGTAACTTTGCTCGATCTTAGACATGCTAATGTGACAAGAGATCACGGAAAGACCAGTAGCTGATCAGACAAGCAAAGGGTCCATGATGTTGGTCAGTATACAATATACTTCGAAAACACAAGCAGGAATTAAAAGCCAGCCGCAAAATAAAACCTGTAAACGTGTCTGAAACCTGGGCCTGACTTGAAGCAAGACCGGTAGGTACTGATGTCTTGATAGTTTGCTGTTGTTGGGATTTCAAAATATTCTACCTATTTTACTTCTCTATTTTATTTTATTTAGAGAATGTTTCTTTCATTGGGAATAACGTTGCAATATTGGAAGGGCTGAAGTACCGAGTTTAGTGTTTCAGTGCTTCCCGGCCTCGGGAGATACACTGTAAAAAGACTGACAAAGAGTCTTTGTCCTACTACTTTGCATTAATGTCTTCCTTTATCCGTCACTAATTCCGCGTCGTTGGCAATGCAGACTTTGCACAACTTCTGACGTGTTACGAGAAGTTACGAAGATTAGGCTGCAGTTTAGGTTATAAACTGTCCCGAAAGTTGATACCGTACCCTGCTTTACTATGACATTATCCGAACATTCCCTATGTCGTATTATGAATGTGCCAGAGGGCCTTCTCGAGCAGAGGGCGCTTGCCATCAGCTGCGACTGACTGCCACTGCCATCTGTTGGCAATGAGAAACAACAGTCATTTGGCGCCGAGGGAGGCGCGGCCGAGAAGCCAATGCAGCCTGGCGGATACTGACCACAGCCTGTTGCCGCTGGATACATTCTGGACAAAATTTCCCGCAATCTGGCGTTATTTGACACAGCCTGGCACATGATGGCACAGTATGACGCAATCTGGCACAATGCAGACACATTTGACACAACTTGAGTCAGAGTAAGGAAGTCTGGCAGATGGCACAACCTCGAACGGTCTCCCGGTTTGATATATTCTGGAATAATGTCGCACAGTGTAGCACAACACAGCCTGCACGGTGCGATGCAGTCTGCTATAGTCCGCCACATACTGGCGTAATCTGACTCAGGGCGACCCGCGGCGTCTTAACAGGTTCTGATACGATACGGCTGGGCACATTTTGGCCTGCAATGTCACCAAGCTCAGCGCTGACATGACACGGTTATCATGAGGATGACAAAACGCAACGCAATGCATGTTGGAATATGGAGGCCGGAATACGTATGTCAGATTCACGAAAGCTGCAAACATCAGGTTTTTGTATTGGTACCGTCGTGCCCATTCTCATAGTTTGCTTCAACAATAATTCTTCAGCTTGTTTACTTTCACTTCTCGTACACTTTGTTATCATAAACACCCGAAGTTCGTTCTGGATGTCTTTCAGCAATACACTGTATTTTATATTAGCTCAGGAGAGAGACAGTTGAAATGATTTCAGTATCCTTTAAGTGAAAATTTTCGACATAACATTTTAGCACCGTATACACAACACTACAAAAATTATTTAATTGGATGCCCTATAGGTTATCACCAGATGGCATGCATTATTACATAGGTAGGTATCATAATTATCTACTATTATATCAATGCTGTCCGTTTTCAACTAAAATGAAGGAGTATAAGTAGGATAGGAGGGCAAGGTTCGCAACTGTATGCCGCTAAACATCTTTATATTGTGTTTTTTGTTTATTAATTTGTATTGTGCAACAACCAGTTACATTCAGTCATACGATTTTATGCTTATTATATATTTTATTTGATGATTTTAAGGTGGTTTGAGCATTTACGACTGGCTTCCCTTTTGTTTCACATATCTTAAGGTATATTGATGTATTCCCGAGTTTATCTATCCTTTCCACAAATACTTAAATTTACCTATAAATGAATATACCAGACTGCGGATGACGTCATTTAGGCCGTCCTTTCTCTATTGTTTGCTGCAAATGTGATTTCTGAACTGGAAATAAAATACAATTTTGCATCCATATTTAGCCACTGAAGAGCAGCGAAGTCAGCATACCTACTATTAAGAAACGCCAGTGTAAGTTGTGCGGTGTTCTGACTCTCCGGCACGTATCATCAGCAGGGTAGACTGCGCCGCAGTGCAGCAATGTACTCCGGCGCAGCCTAGCCCATCGCTCTTATGAACTCGCGTGTCACACATGTCCAAAACACTTCATCAGGACATTGGACAGCCAATGCTAAGGCACACAATTCCCGAAATCGCAACAACACCTGCTCTAATCCGATTGGAAGGTGATAACTGTCCGATCCGAACACTGCATTATGTGAGTCGTGACGCCATTAGTGAGTTCCTGCTGATACTGCTACTGCCTGTTAGCCAGTTAAATCTTTCGATTTTGTTCACATTAGCCGTTTTCACGAAGGATTGTTGCGCTGAAAGATTCTGAAAAGTTTTAAAACTTTTGGTATTAAAGTCTTAGTAGCCGTTTTCACGAAGGATTATTGTGCGAAACTTTTTAAAACTTTTTTTAGATGTTTTGAAAAGTTTCAGCGATCCATTCCTTAAAGGGAATGTTTCACAGTTCTGAAAGTTGTCAAATATACACTGGTTTTAGTCGAAAATATGAAGTAAGGGCTGCTGAAAACGATGGTGATATTTTTTATCTCGAAAAGTCACTTAACTTTATACAAATTAAGTTTTTAAGTTTTGGATGATGACGTCATTGTTGATCTATAGACCGCCGCTGATTGGCTGACAAAGTGGGATTGGCTGACAAAGTGGCTGTCAGCCAATCAGCGGCAAGACTAGCCCCATTTTTCAAACTATAAATTAAATTGCTTAAAACGGCCAAGTTTTTGGGAAAATAACCTTAGTATTTTCGACATTTCAATAGCGGCCAAAGATAATGTCTATCTCAGTTCAAAACCAATACAAAGGTGAAATGTTCCCTTTAAAGGGAATAGGTCACCTTGAAAGTTGTCTTGAAATTCATCCATACGGTCATCTTGAGCTCAAAACTACGAATATGACTTTGGTTTGGACAACTGATGGATATATGTGGCGAAAGAAGTAAGTTTCTCTTTGTATTTCACGAGAAATCGTACGACAGCAGCTGGCGTTCTGGCTCCGCCTGACGCCAAGTACAGTCTCTGACAAGGGGCCGCCGCGCCGCCCGGACGGCTGAGCGGATATTAACGAGGCGTCGTGATCAGAGACTACGTGCCAGAGAGTGTACCTACCTCCGGTGGCGAAGTTTCGTGCCCCGATGGTGGCCCGGAACAGCGGGCACGAAACCGGTCTCACTAGTCCTGTGTCGAAATTGCTTAACGTAGAGAGCTAATATTTTCACACAACCCATTTTTCGATCTGCTCTACAAATCTGCTATCTCAGTTCAAAACCCCATGTTAAAGGTGAACTATTCCCTTTAACTACACAACTTTTACATGCGGGTTTTGGTTAGAAAAGTCCATCAGAATTTTGTAATATGTTGGTAAAAATATAAATATGTTGACGAAATTGCGGTTTAGTGGTAATAAGCAAGATAAGTATTGATAGGCCAGTTGTGATGGCTTAGTATATTATCCATCTCCACCGACTGAAACTTGTTATGTTAAACTGAACGAATGGACTATAGACGCATTTTCTTTATAAACGGCCATTTTTGTATCATAAACTTGTTATGAGTTCAATAAATGTTTCCATAACTATTGAATAGTGATTTATAATCAGTATAATCCTAAATCAGTAATGTATGTCTTGGAATGTATAATATACTAAGACTTTTATACCAAAACTTTTTAAACTTCTCAGAAGCCTTTCAGAATCTTTTCACCGCAATAATCCTTTGTGAAAACGGCTAGTATAAAAGTCTTAACTAGCCGTTGTCACGAAGGATTATTGCGCTGAAAAGATTCTGAGAAGTTTCTGAGAAGTTTTGGTATAAACGTCTTAGTATATTATACATACCAATAAATAAATACCTGATTTAGGGGATATTATCACTATGCAATAGTTATGGAAACATGTATTGAGCTCATAACAAGTCTATGATACAAAATTGACCGTTTTTAAAGAACATATGCGTCTTGAATCCATTCGTTCAGTTTAGCATACCGTCATACTAGTTATAAGTTACGAAATTTGGCAGCGGCATAGATCATAGGTCTGTCTGCGCATGCGCAGTGATGTGCCAGCATCGATTCGCCGCCGCTTCCGACCCGCGTGACGCACACACACGGACAAAGCCAAGCCGCACAGGCCGGCCGCCGGGTTGGGCCGGTTTGGGCGAGTCCATTGCGGCCAATAGCGTCATACGCCACATAATATATCTGAACCATTCTGAAGTTTTGACAAGTTTCAGTCGGTGGAGATGGTGGAGTGGAGATCACAACTGACCTATCAATGCTTATCTTGCTAATTACCACCAAACTGCAATTTTGTCAACATATTATATTTTGACAAACATTTACAAAATTATGAGAGTCATTTCAAGACAAAAATTGTATGTAAAAGTTGCGTAGTTAAGGGATGGATCGTCGAACTAAGACTTCTATATCAAAACTTGTTAAAACTTTTCAGAAACTTTTTAGAATCTTTCAGCGCAATAATCCTTCGTGAAAACGGCTAGTATAAAGGTCTTATAAAATTCTTACAACGGCTCGTTTGAAGACTTTTATAAGACTTAATACTTAATACTTTTATTGAAATAATAATAATAAATAACCTTATTCTCATAATGCCGATTTTTTTTTTAAAACAGACAAAGTCAAATTAGGGAGCTTTCGGCTTGCGCCTTCATCAGCCATAAATTCACCACCAAAACTTTTTACAACTTTTAGAAACGTTTCAAAATCTTTTCAGCGTAATACTCCTTCGTGAAAACGGCTATTATCTGCCTTGATGTCCAAACCATGTGAGGCATGAAAGTGAACCTTACCTGCTCTTTAATGAACCTTCTTCGGGTGTATAATAGTGATTTATTTATTTTTTGTTAAATAGATAAAAAATATTCTTATCATTGCTAAACATAGATGACATTACCTGGATAGCAATAATACCATAGCTGATATATCCAAAGCAACTAAATAAAGGTATGTTTCCATTCCGTGCAGCGACGTAGTAAGCCAGCTGGCAGCTGGCTCGCTGCATAATTGTTCTCTGCATTCTCATAACTAACGGCCGGAACAGTTAGCGAAGTCTAATTACCAACAGGCGCAGAACACGTGCTTCGCTTCAGCACTGGACTCGCAATTTTACTTATTTAAATTGCGAATGTCATTCGTGAACATATCCTATTTAGCGAGAGATCAGTTTTATTTGTATTCACGTAGAAGACGAATAATGCAAAATTACAAACGACCATGCAAAGCAGGAAATGCAATCGGTTTGAATCCTGCAGCCACATTAGTGTAATTCATTACTGGCTATTTCTACTGCTCTTCTCTTGAGCTTAATTCGCCCAACATGATATAATTTGTTCAGCAGCTATCTTCTGGTAATTTAACCCTATTAGTGCCAGGGGGGGGGGGCAGATTCTGCCCACCCCTCAGGGTTTTCGCAGATATCTCCGGAACAACTGGGGGCAGACCCATTACATTTTAGGAATTTTCCTAGAATTGATTGTTGCATATGGAGATAACATTTAAAGCTCCTAACTTTAACAGAGGCGGTTCTGTTCCAGGGCCCATTTTTTAGTGTTCTTTTTCGGCGACATTAGGCGATAATACGGAGATGCGATCTTCGCGGCTTCTTCCTAACTGTCTGAAGTATAAAGGAGTTACATAGGTTTACGGTGATTGAACAAAGTGCAAATTAGTTGATGTTAGTGAACTATGATAAATATTGCACGGCAGAGGCGGGTCAGGGACTTGAAAAGAGGAGGTTTACAGGAAGTTATTTTGTTTATATATATTGCCTCCTTTTTTCGCTAACCTGTCACCACCTATGGATAAAAATATGCTTTATAACTGTTGTGCCTGATGTCACAATAACGCACCATGTCATTGATCCAAAAAAGCCAACAGAAGACGGATTTATTGCGCATTTATTTCACCCCCAATATTTAGTGACCTGAAAACGCCTATGATTTTTGAATTTTCAAAAGTCACCATCATATATCAATCCCCGATTCAATATCTATCAATTCCCATTAGTTGCGTTCAAATCGGTTGATAAACATGACAGCTGGGGTGGATCAAATATACCTCTAATTTTGTTAGTGTTTGCCCTCCTGTTGCCCCCTATCAAAGATTTAGGATTACAAAAAAAAATGTAGATCGTGTTGAGGGGAATCGAACGCCGTTTGATTTGTAAAAATCGGACGGATGGATCTCAAGATCTCCGGGGGGGGGGGGGGGGGGGAGGGCGAATCCACTCCTCCCCTCCCCCTTGCCACTAATAGGGGTAGCCAGGAGCCTGCTACTAATAGGGTTAACCCTCGCCCGGGTAGGGAGGGTGGACCCCCTCGGTTGTTCTGGAATAACTTGCGTAGTTTCCAACCGATTACGATAGAACTTTCAATACCCTACTTTTGAAGAAGAAAAAATCCACATACTCTGGAAATTTTGAATTGCTAACCCACATGATCCGTGATCGACCTGTTTCTCAAGGTCATGTCAGGCGCATCTGACATCCCGCAGTATCGATGCTAGTAACTTGTGCAGTTTCCGAGTGTTTGTTGTTCATGAGCATATACACAGGTGTTTCCAGGTGGCAGTGTGGTTTCCACTGAGATTGTGACCTCGATTGATCTTTTCAGAGGTCAACTGAGGTCATTGACCTCCAATGACCTCAGATTACTTTTTTGGGCTTCTGGCGGTTTCTAGGATATTTTGTGACGCTGATTTCAAATTTGGGATCCATCCTACATAATTATATATTCCACTGGGGTCATGCGCTTCCACAGGTCAACCGAGGTCACTGACCTCAGATGACCTGACATTGCCTTTTTTGGAATTTGGCAGTTATTAGGACATTTAGTGACGCTGATTACGAATTTGGCACCCATTAAGAATTATGACATGCTCATTCACCATTCTAGCTCGATAAAATTCAATTTATACGCATTTACAATTTTGATGATTTTTGGGTCATTGACATGACCTCAGAGGTGACCTAAAAACCCAAGACCTTAAAATTGGATATCAGCGGCTTTCTCTTGTAACAAGCAACACGCTCGTCTTTGAATCGAAGCTCTAGCTCAATTAGGGGCGAAACTCGAAAGGGGGGGGGGGGTCGTACTACCCCCCCTACCCGAACACGTAGTGATTTTACCCTACCCGGCCGAAGGTTAAGGAACCGGGCTTTTGAAGGAAGCCATGATAAAATTATAATTGCATACATGCGCGCTACCTTCATCTGCTTTTACATCGCGTTCGTGTGTGTGGCACGGATATTTAAGTTGTCAGCCGCAAAGTGTTTTGCAGGAGTATATGCACGATGGAACAGCCTTGTATTGTAATTAGAAGAAGACAAAACTCGGTAAGTGACAAGGTAAGCAGTATACGTATAACAAACCAGATGTATATCGTTAAGTTCACATGCATGCTCACATTTTTGTTCCCACCATTTGTCATATGGAGGTTTTTTTACACCCTACCCAGGGCAGGTCGGAGAGCCCCTTGAACATGTCGGCAGGGCGACAAAGCAGTCAGCGCAGTCCGACCAGAAGAGTCGCTGGACAAATCGGAGGGGCTCCTGCAGGCAAGTCAGAGGGGCCTCTGGCTGGACCGAAAGAGTCCCTGGGCCGGTCGGAAGGGCCCTTTAACATGCTGGATGAGTTCCTAGCCAGACTGGAGGGGCCCCTGGGCATGTCGGAGGGGCCCCTGAGCATGTCGGCAGGGCAACAAAGTGGCCAGTGCAGTCCCTGGACAGGTCGGAAGGGCCTCTGAGCAGGCCGAATGGGCCTCTTGACACACAAGAGGGGCTTCATGGAAGGTCAGAGGAGTCCCTGGTCAGACTGGAAGGGCCAAAAGCACGTAGACATCCCAGATGAAGATTAAATACAAAGAGGACTTACTCCACAATACAAATATTAAAAGCGGAGCTTTCGGGTATATTGTAACACCCTGCGTCAGGGTGTTACAATATACCCGAAAGTTCCGATTTAAATTGTTCTTGTAGAGTAAGCCCTCAGTTGTATTCTATATATATATATATATATATATATATATATATATATATATATATATATATATATATATATATATATATATATATATATATATATATATATATATATATATATATATATATATATCGCCCACTCCACATCATGTCGTTTCGCTTCGCCGATCCCAGATGTGTCCCTGAACAGGGCGGAAGGGCGTTGAAAAGGTCGGAGGGGCCCCAAGACGATCTGAAGGGACCCTTTCAACAGTAAGAATGTAGTTGCCCAGGGAAAAAAAAACTGAAAATTGTCGTGCCAATGCGCTGCGCAATGTAACTACAAATTAAATTATATGCCGGTTAGAAAACAACTTATATGTGGGTTAGAAAACAACAATCGGCCCGTTTCTCGGCGCATTTATGTGTTATGTTGCTACTTTCCTACATAATTGTGCAGAATAGTTCACTTAAACACTTTTTTGCCGCACTTTTAAACGCACAATATATAATTTTTAGACGTCCGCACCATACACAATGTGACGCATTGATGAGAATGCATATCCAGGGCATAAGACTCAAAATTTTCGCGCCGCATCGCGGCGCAATTTGTTTAAGAGTTCCAGGTCTGGAGCTTAACAAATATTCCAAGTTGGTATAGCTAATTCCAAATTGGTGTCGCTGGTTTTAAAGTTGATTGGCAGTTTGCTAACTCCAGCTCCTAAAACTTTGTATGGCCCATGTAGAGCAGATCTGGCCCACCTGTCATACTGGATTTCTATCCTTGTAACGCGCCTTTTTATCCGTTTTGTTTGACCCTTTCAACGCTTGGGAAGGGGTCCTTTCAACGCTCGGGAAGGGGCCCTTTCGAGTCTCCGCCCCCCCCCTGGATGAAATCCTGGCTACGCGCCTGTACGCCAGCCTCCCCGCCCTGCCCTACCTCACCCGCCCCACTGCAGCACCTCGCCCCGCTGCCGGGAACGACTGACTGCGGCCGTGACCTTGGCCATGTGGGCCGCGCTGTTTGTCGTACTCCTACGAGGTCTGATGGCTGGGAAAGCAGCTGCAGTGTGTACGTCCTCTCAATCGAGAGGCCATGTGTGTACGTCCTCTCAATCGAGAGGCCATGTGTGTACGTCCTCTCAATCGAGAGGCCATGTCCCATTACGTGGAATTCCCGACCGCCATGTCACCGCCCACAACACTACAGTTCCTCCCCGGGACCCTGACCGTCATGGCACAACACTACAGCCCCACTCCACGGGACCCTAATCGCGATAGTACAACACTACAGCCCCTCCCCGGGACCCCTGACCGTCATGCCACAACACTACAGCTCCTCCCCGGGACCCCTGACCGTCATGCCACAACACTACAGCCCCTCCCCGGGACCCCTGACCGTCATGTCACAACACTACAGCCCCACTCCACGGGACGTTAATCGCCATGGCACCGCCCACAACACTACAGCCCCCCCCCCGGATCCCTGTCCGTCATGTCACAACACTACACCCCCACTACACGGGACTCCTGACCTAGCCGAAGTCACTAGCCGAAGTGGCGCTGTCACTGGCTAGATGAGCGCCGTCATTTACCGGTGGGGCGCCGTCACTGGCAGGAGGGGCGCCGTCATTGGCTGGAGGGGTGCAGTCACTGGCCGGAGGGGCGCGTCATTTGCCGGTGGGGCGCCGTCACTGGCCGGAGAGGGGCCGTCACTGGTCAGAGGGGTGACATCACTAGCCAGAGGGGCCACTGGCCAGAGGGGCGCCGTCACTGGCCAGAGGGCAGGCACGTAGCCAGGATTTCGTCCAGGGGGCGGGGGGGGGGGGGAGGGGGGCGCCTCGAAAGGGGCCCTTCCCGAGCGTTGAAAGGGCCCTTCCCAAGCGTTGAAAGCCCCCCCCAAAACAAAAACGCATGAAAAGGCACGTTACAAGGCTGGAAAATGCAGTATGGCAGGTATGACATGGGCCATACCAACGTTTAGGAGCTGGAGTTAGCAAACTGCCACATCAACTTTGGAACCAGCGACACGGATTTGGAATCAGCTATACCAACTTGGAATATTTTTTTAAGCTCAAGACCTGGAACTCTTAAACAAATTTTAAGTATTATGCCCTGGGTTGCTTTCTCATCAATGCGTCGCATTGCGTATGGTGCATACCTCTAAAATTACTATATTGTGCGTTTAAAAGTGCGGGGAAAAAGTGCTTATGTGAACTATTTTGCCCAATAATATAGGAGAGTAGCAACATAACACATAAATGCGCCGAGAAACTGACCTATTTTTCCTAACCCGCATAAAATTGAATTTGTAGTTAAATTGCGCCGCGGAGCGGTGCGAAAATTTTGAGTTTTATTCCCTGTACAACTGTATTCTTACTGTTGAAAGGCCCAAGGTCCCTTCATATCGTCTAGGGGCCCCTCTGACCTTTTCTACGCCCTTCCGACCTGTTCAGGGAATCACCTGGGATCCGCAAAGCGAAAAAACATGATGTGGAGTGGGTGATATATATAAAATACAAAGAGGGCTTACTCTACAAGACAAATTAAAATCTGAGATTTCGGTTATATTGTAACACCATGACGAAGGGTGTTACGATATACCCGAAAGCTTCACTTTTAATATTTTTATTGTGGAGTAAGTCCTCTTTGTATTTAATCTTCATCTGGGATCTCTACGTCCTTTGACTCTTCCGGTCTCACCAGAGACTCCTCTGACCTTCCAAGAATTCTTGGAAGGTCAGGGGCGGCGGGCGGGTGAGCAGGGGCGGCGGATTGCGGGCGCAGGGTACCAAAAATCCCCCCCTCAAATGAAAATTCTCGGGAGGGGAAGGGTCATGTTTCCCCCGGATTTAGCAAGCTAAAATCTGGGGGCAAATCTACCCTTTGCCCCCCAGGATTTTCGACTGGGGGGAATTTTGGGTACCCTGCCCCCGCAATCAGCCGCCCCTGCTCAGGGGCCCCTCCGACCTTCCCAGGGGCCCCTCCAGTCTGGCTAGGAACTCATCCGGCATGTTCAAGGGGCCTTCCGACCGGCCCAGGGACCCTTTCGGTCTAGCCAGGGGCCCCTCTGACTTGCCCAGGAGCCTCTCTGATCGGCCCAGCGACTCTTCTGGTCGGTCTGCGCTGGCTGCTTTGTCGCCCTGCCGACATGCTCAAGGGGCCCTCCGACCTGCCCTGGAGCCCCTCCGTGCTGGCCAGGGGCCACTTCGGCATGTTCAGGGGCCCTTGTTACCCGCCCAGAGGTCCTTTCGGTCTGATCAGGGGCCCCTCCGATCTGCGCAGGGGCCCTTTTAACTTTCCAGGGGCCCTCTGGTCTCTCCAGGGGCCCTTTAACCTTATAAGGGGCCCCTTCCGACCTAGCAAGGGACTGCGCTGGCTGCTTTGTCGCCTTGCGACATACTCCGAGGGCCCTCCGACCTGCCCTGGGGCCCTCTGTGCTGGCTAGGGGCTCATTCAGCATGTTCAGGAGCCCTTCTGACCCACCTAGGGGCCCTTTCGGTCTGGTCAGGGCCCCTCTGACCTGTACAGGGGCCCTCTTAACTTCCCAGGGGCCCTCTGGTCTGTCCAGGGGCCCTCCAACCTGCTCAGGGGCCCTTATGACCTGGCAAAGGGCTGCGCTGGCCGCTTTGCCGCCCTGTCGACATGCTCGGGGGCCTCTCAACCTGCCCAGGGGCCCCTCTTTGCTGGCTAGGAGCCCATTCGACGTGTTCAGGGGGCCCATTCGACGTGTTCAGGGGGCCCATTCGACGTGCTCAGGGGGCCCTCTGACCCGCTCAGGAGCCCTTTCGGTCTGGCCAGGGGCCCCTCTGACATGCACAGGGCTCTTTTGAACGTCCAAGGGGCCCTCTGGTCTTTCAGAGAGGGCCCTGATGGCCCTAAAGGGCCTCTGAAGTCCTCTAAACTCTCTAAAGACCTTTGTGTAGTAAAGAGCCTATGATACCGCGCTTCGCGCGGTCTCGTCGGCCCTTTTCGGCGCGCTGCGCGCGCTGAAAAGGGCCCTCGCGCGCATAAAAGGGCCCTCCTGGCTTCCAGGGGGGGGGGGGGGCGCCCTCGCCGCGTGCCCCGCCAGAACGCGGTACGTGACCTGAGAACGAACGGGACCTAGCCTGAGGGCGGCACCTGGCTTGAGAGCGGCACCTGGCTTGAAGGTGGAACCTGACCAGGGTTTGGCATCTGGCTTGAGGGCGGCACCTGGTCTGAGGGCGGCACATGACCTGAGGGCAGCACATGACCTGAGGGCGGCACCTGGCCAGGGGCGACACCTAGTCCGAAGGCGGCTCCTGGTCTGAGTGCAGCAAATGGCAGATATCAAACCCCGTAAGCATGTCTATTTCCGCGCCTTCGGCGCGGAAATTGGTCTGCTTACGAGGCCCTTCCGCGCCTTCGGTGCGGAGGTGGGTGGGTGTGTGTGTGGGGGGGGGGGGGCAGCCCCCTGCTGCCTCCCACATGTATCCGCCCGCAGGGGGTGGCCGCCCCCGCCGCCCCCTGTATCCGCCCATGTTATACAGTGACATCATCCTTGGTCATCCTTGGTCGAATTCCTTGTTCAACACATGCGTAAATGAAATGACACACACACACAGCGATAAGCTGTTCAGCCAGAGCTTTACGAGGCGTCCCGAGACAATGATAGGATCGATAGGTAAATGAAATGACACACACACACAGCGATAAGCTGTTCAGCCAGAGCTTTACGAGGCGTCCCGAGACAATGATAGGATCGATAGGTAAATGAAATGACACACACACACAGCGATAAGCTGTTCAGCCAGAGCTTTACGAGGCGTCCCGAGACAATGATAGGATCGATAGGTAAATGAAATGACACACACACAGCGATAAGCTGTTCAGCCAGAGCTTTACGAGGCGTCCCGAGACAATGATAGGATCGATAGGTAAATGAAATGACACACACACAGCGATAAGCTGTTCAGCCAGAGCTTTACGAGGCGTCCCGAGACAATGATAGGATCGATAGGTAAATGAAATGACACACTCACAGCGATAAGCTGTTCAGCCAGAGCTTTAAGAGGCGTCCCGAGACAATGATAGGATGGATAGGTAAATGAAATGACACACACACAGCGATAAGCTGTTCAGCCAGAGCTTTACGAGGCGTCCCGAGACAATGATAGGATGGATAGGTAAATGAAATGACACACACACAGCGATAAGCTGTTCAGCCAGAGCTTTACGAGGCGTCCCGAGACAATGATAGGATCGATAGGTAAATGAAATGACACACACACACAGCGATAAGCTGTTCAGCCAGAGCTTTACGAGGCGTCCCGAGACACTGATAGGATGGATAGGTAAATGAAATGACACACACACACAGCGATAAGCTGTTCAGCCAGAGCTTTACGAGGCGTCCCGAGACACTGATAGGATGGATAGGTAAATGAAATGACACACACACACAGCGATAAGCTGTTCAGCCAGAGCTTTACGAGGCGTCCCGAGACACTGATAGGATGGATAGGTAAATGAAATGACACACACACACAGCGATAAGCTGTTCAGCCAGAGCTTTACGAGGCGTCCCGAGACACTGATAGGATGGATAGGTAAATGAAATGACACACACACAGCGATAAGCTGTTCAGCCAGAGCTTTACGAGGCGTCCCGAGACACTGATAGGATGGATAGGTAAATGAAATGACACACACACACAGCGATAAGCTGTTCAGCCAGAGCTTTACGAGGCGTCCCGAGACACTGATAGGATGGATAGGTAAATGAAATGACACACACACACAGCGATAAGCTGTTCAGCCAGAGCTTTACGAGGCGTCCCGAGACACTGATAGGATGGATAGGTAAATTAAATGACACACACACACAGCGATAAGCTGTTCAGCCAGAGCTTTACGAGGCGTCCCGAGACAATGATAGGATCGATAGGTAAAAGGATATCAGTAATTCCGGAATTATTTAATTTTGCGGGGCAGGCAATACTTTTGACACCTCGCATATAATCTCCACGCCATTTTTCAAAGTTGAAAGTAGATCTGTTGTGGTTGAAGAGGTTTGGTCTGTCTCTTCAACTCAAGATCTTAGGAACAAATTATATTGGCATAGCACAGCGCGGCCCACATCCATCTATCGTCATTTCTCAGCCAATTCCTGATAGCAGCCAACGATTTCTCCGCGGTGGCGCGGTACACTGAAGCTTGTATAAATTGCCGATAGATGTAGCGGGCAGCTGCGTATGTCCCCGCTCACCGTCCTGCGATACCGGACCGGCAGATATGTCAACATGCCATCTCAACATGCGGAAACAGATGGCATGTTGATGGTGTTACTGGAACAGTGTGTGGCTCAATTTCCATATTGTGTATCAATCCGTAATTATGTCGGTGATGCATACATTTTGAAAGGCCTAATATTTTGTTGTTGAATACAAACGATACAGCCTAGCATGCAGGGGCGTAGGAACTATGTTCAAGTTGGGGGGGGGGGGGGGGGGGGGCAGGAGGCATTCTGAAGTCGATTTTTTCCATGCAACGCCCATAGGCGTAATGTTAAAATAAACAATGTTGGGGGGGGGGGGGGGGGGCTGCGCCCCCCCCTGCCCCCCCCTGTTCCTACGCCTATGCTAGCATGTAAGAACGTTTTGTGTCTTGTAAATATCAAGTCCGCGCACTGCAGGGGGTTTGCGCCGAACACGAACTGCAGGGGGGGGGGGGGGTTGATTTCCGCCCCTCGTGATATCTCGAAAACTACGAAACGTAGCGACAAGCGGAAAACGGCGTTTGATAGCTTGATACAAGTTCTATCGAAAGTATATATAGTATTTTGTTTAGGTCAGGTCAAAATTGAGGTCACCAGAGGTCATCAAATGTCACATTTTCCAGTTCTTCCTGTTTTAGGACTTCGCTCCAGAAATTCCCATATATCTCGGAAACTATACTAGCTAGAAACAAACAGAAAACGCGATTGGCAGACATTTAAATTTGCAATCGACAAGGTGTGCTTAAATTTGACTTCAGGTCAATATTTGAGGCTCCAGAGATAGAAAAAGAAAACAAATACTGCTTTTTTGCAAAACCGTTTTTCGCTAATACCTTTTTACCAAATAACGATAACGGAAAACTGTTTACGCCATTGTGTTATCCTTTTCAAGGCACTTCTAATGGCATAAATGGTGATCGTGTTAGGTCAACTTTAAAATTTGACTTCAGGTCACGTGACCATGACCTGAGGCAAGACCCAAGTAGGGTATGTTGCATATAGGGAGACGTGTCTCAACGAGACAAACACATTGCTGTCGGGTTTACTTCTCTATCTTCATTATGTCGTGAGTTATTTACAAAAAAGTGATGGTAACCTCGGATGACCTCAAATGACCCCATAGGGGCCACTGAACAAAACTTACACTTGGATCATCAAGAATATCCTATAATAACATGATCCAGAAGTAATTGGACTAATATCATGCATATCCTTGAAATAGGAAGCATTTTAATATTTCCCAATTGACTTATTATGGGGAGGTTACGAAATTGACCTGACCTTAGGTCACCGATATTAAAAATCCGAGATAAAAGAATTTTAAGTACTTATGCCCTCATGATACTGTAAGTTTCAAACTGATCGGTGAGAAACTCTGGCTTTGGCACAACTGCAAACGTTTTTGGAGGTGGGGTCACTTGACCTGGTCTGGTGACCTGACCTGAGATGACCCGAGGTTCATTTTTTTTCAGAGTGTGCGCAATTGATGTCCTAACAGGTGTATCAAAACTCGGCGGCTCTGCGCGTCGCCGTTTTCTTGCTATCTGCGAAAAACCTGAGGAGGGGGGGGGGGGGAGGGAATCAACCCCCTGCAGGGCGCGGGTTAAGTCTCTCAAAGATACATACAGTTTGATTGAAAACTTTCGCTAGAAGTTTTTTCATTGAGCACTCGATGAAAATAGTGAGCGTATGCATTTTTGAAGTCGTCACTCTCTTAGTCCTTCTGTCTGTCTTACCTATAGGACTTAAATAGGTCGAAATAGAGTAAGCCATTGGCTAACATGTTTTATAAATAATATCAGGATCATATTAATTTTCCTACACGCATAGTTAAAATTTAATTGTTTCATTTCTTCAGTGATTAGTTATATTTTCGGTGTGATTTTACCTTGCCTGTAGCAATACACTGTATGTAGGTATTCACAACGAAACAGTTGGATAGTATTCACTTGGACAGTTCCAATCGTATGCAGATAAGAATAGTATTCACTTGGACAGTTCCAATCGTATGCAGATAAGAATAGTATTCACTTGGACAGTTCCAATCGTATGCAGATAAGAATAGTATTCACTTGGACAGTTCCAATCGTATGCAGATAAGAATAGTATTCACTTGGACAGTTCCAATCGTATGCAGATAAGAATAGTATTCACTTGGACAGTTCCAATCGTATGCAGATAAGAATAGTATTCACTTGGACAGTTCCAATCGTATGCAGATAAGAATAGTATTCACTTGGACAGTTCCAATCGTATGCAGATAAGAATAGTATTCACTTGGACAGTTCCAATCGTATGCAGATAAGAATAGTATTCACTTGGACAGTTCCAATCGTATGCAGATAAGAATAGTATTCACTTGGACAGTTCCAATCGTATGCAGATAAGAATAGTATTCACTTGGACAGTTCCAATCGTATGCAGATAAGAATCGGAAGCTAAGTTGGATGAAATATAATGGAATTTCATATGATACACAGTGATTTGACTGAATAAGTTTATTTCATGCCTGGAGCCTTTTATCGATACTTATTCAACAAGCGGATACTTAGTTACTATGGATACCTACTTATTTTTATTCTTACTTATTCAACTTATTCAACTCTGTTCCTTCACCTTTGAAGCTCTTGTTAGTATACCGTATTTAGGATGAGACTGGTTGTTTTTGTTGACGAGGCTTTCCGCCCATCTAGCGGCGAAAGGAGACCGCTCTAATGATATTTCCGCTACATATCAGGAACCAGTCACCATGTGTCCTTGGTACGCCTTGCATACAACACTCAATTCATAGAAATGTGAATATTCTTAGCTTACAAAAAAAGTTACTGAAATTAAATGTGTGGAATACAGGTGATACCCATTCACAATACAATATTATATTAACAAAGGCGAATCCAGAACGGGTGGTTTGGGTGGGGCCAAATCCAAAAAAGTATCACACATTTCTGAAAACTCATCGGATTTCGCTTGCTTATGCATTGATAGCTGATTTGATTCAAACAAACTTTTCTTAGTAAAAGTTGCGTGGATGTTCTTCTATATCAGGACATGTGTCAATTTTGCGCCGATTTCAGGCGGTTGGGACGTCATGATCACTTTGCGCCCCCCTCCCACTGGATCTGCCCATGTAGATCAATGGGTTAAATGACTCATTCATAAACATGCCAAATCGACACCCACGACTCACAAGCTACACCAATAAAACACAAGTAGAGTATTGGTCTACTGACATGATGACATACCATAAAACAACATTACCTGTCGTATTACCGACATATTACCACGACGATGGGTATAGGTATGACGTAGCAGCGTATTAATGACGTATTTAGACACAATTGAGAGCATTAACGACGTACTAACAAGCATGCCACATATGACAAGCATGCCACAATTGAGAGCATTAACAACGTACTAACAAGCATGCCACATATGCTCGATACTGCACGGTGGATATAAAGCCTTGCCGTGGCGAAGCATGGCGTGGTCGTCTCGGCCTAGTCGGCCAGCTCACGCCTGACACACCGGCTAGGCTCAGGACTCGGCATGCCCGCATGCACTACGCTTCTCCACCTCACCTCAGGGCGCAGCGCAGGTGCAGCTCGGCACGAACGGCCCGCTCATGAATTAGGGCTTCAAACGAGGGTCGATACGGCTGGTGGCTGTGTCGGTAATGCCGTACTTAAACGGGATCTAATTATCCAGGTGCATGATACCTAATGAATCACGTTTGGCCAGGAAGTCGCTATCACCGGGATTAGTGCCAGCTCGGGACTGCTGACATAGCTTCTTCGTCTTAGTATACTGATGAAGATGCGGAAGGCTCTTTTTGCTAACTGTTGTCACTGTCATGCGATCTTCGGATACCCTGTTGGCTGTCAATATTGACTTTGCGTATATATGGCATCTAATTAACTCGGTGCATTTAGTCCTATCTATTAAGTCATTGTCATAAAAGATGCAATGAATATTCAGGGAACTCTATAATTTGTTTGTGTACACCACGTGTGGGCGATTATCGGATAGGCAAATTATACCGCTCGGGCTTTCAAAGAGCCCTCTCCATTTAACTAGTTGTGTCGGTTTCTACCCACAAGGTATGTTTATTTTAGCCGAATTTTGTAACATGATGTGCTCGTTAGACAGGTTAATGGTTAATGCGATATATACCCACAGCAACCAGCAGAAGTACACGCGCCATAATCTCCCCAATACACGTGTAGGGATAGCGGACACTGTTATTGTCGATATTAGCTAATGTGCTAGCTGTGTGCCGGGAGTGCTGTTAACCCTCGCCCTACGGGGACCGTTTATCACCTTCGCCCTACGGGGGGGGGGCTGTTAGCCCCCTTGTTAACTTCCAAGTCAAGCAACTTAGAGCAATGCGGTAAGAACCAGCATGATGCCTGTCATGATAGAAATCCAACAGTATGCGATTTTTAGGGTTTCGGTCAACGGGTGACCTTCCAGGTCAAGTGAATGACCTCGGATTTACTACGTCCAGAGCAGCGAGACGAGAAACCTCACGGGCGCTTCGCGCCCGCTCGGTAATAACGATGACATGATATTTATATACTAACAATATATGTATAAGTAGCATTTTGTTGAAATATTCGAAGACTAACAGTAACAGAGGTATAACAGCTTAACCAATGTGCGCGCCGCTCCGAGCGCCTCCTGAGTCGTAGGCGTTTGCCTTGTTTTGACTTCGTCATTGTCAAAACTAACTCATATCTAGGCCAATACTAAGTGCAAATCAAGCAAAGGTTTGTTTTGCGCCAGTTCATTACTAGCTGCCTTTGTTTTTGCATTGATATTGAGTTAGTTCCCATCGCGTTTTGTATCGTACTAAGGAAAAGTTTGTACCGAGATGGCTTAGTCACTCGACCAGCGTGTCGCGTTGGTCGAGCGCTGGACTAGCGTCCAGCCGAGATTGCGCACGCGCGCGCAGATCACGCCCGCGTCCACCCACGTGAAGGTTCTCGCACAGACACGAACGTTACCCACGTTGTGACTGGCAACAATCTGGCAACCTGACGACATTTCCGCTACATAGCCGGGTAAGATGTGGCACAGTTCCTCTACACCCATAATCTTCTGTGGGTTAGTGGTAAGATGCTCGGCTTTCATGCGGAGGGTAGCCAGTTCGAATCCCGGCGACGGCTGTTTGTTTTATTAGGGTTTGTTTTATCCTTGCTTGGTATTGGTGCCAGGTTTGCTATGCCTTAGTAACCAGGCATTTCCTGATTTTGGTTTGTTAAATAACAAACATTTTTGAACGCAAAGTTTATGTTCATTAGCACTCGTTTACGAGGTCGTAGTTAGTAAATATTTTTATCAGTGGCTCAATGGTAGGACCTTTTGGTACCGGGCCATATTTTAAAATGGGAAAATATGACAACATGCGACTTTTGCATATTCATCAGCACATTGAATAGGCGAGGATATTGCTTTTCGTTGAAATTCTACGACTACAAATAGTTTGGGTATATAATGGGTTAACCTTCGCCAGTGCAGAGGGTGCAGGGAGGGGGGTGGATGCCACCCCCTCGGTTTTTCGGGAATAACTCGCGTATTTATCAACGGATTGCGATGGAACATTCAGTACCCTAATTTTGAACAATTTGATACATACTCTAAAAATTGTAAATATCTACTCTCCATGGTTCGTAGCCTATGACCTGTTTCTCAAGGTCATGGCCGGCGCAACTGGCGTCCCGTAGTATCGATGCTTGTAACTTGTGCACTTTCCGAGTGTTTGCTGTTCAGGAGCTTATGCACAGCTGTCAACAGGTGACATTTATGTTTTCTACTGAGATCATGATCTCGGTTGACTTCTGAAAAGGGCAACCGAGGTCAATGACCTCCGATGACCTCCGATGACCTTTTGACCTCCCGTAGATTTTAAGTCATTCACGGCCAAGTATGCTTTGCAGATCTCTACCAACTGTAGATAAACACAAAACAGCCGCCTATGATGGACGAGCATGAATGCGGATATCTAATAGTGATATTAGATCAAAGGTCAAAGGTCAAATCAGGTCATCAGGGCATCAGGTCAAAGGTCAAAAGAGATCTAGAGTTAATGGAAATGTATTTCTATAACGACAATAAATGTACTGCATTTTTATTCACGACTCTAGCTCGATTATAATTCAATCTCTACACATGCACGATTTGGATGACATCCGGGTCATTGCCATAACCTCAGAGGTCAGATAATGAGCCAGGACCTTAAAAACGAATATCAACGACTTCCTCTCATCACAAACAACACGCTCGTGTTTTAATCGAAGCTCTAGTTCAATTAGGGGCGAAACGCCAGGGGAGTCGCCCCGCCCCCCCCCCCGCCCCCTGCATGGTCACGTAGGTATCGGACCCGCACTGGTGAGGGTTATATGGGAGGTCAGATTCAGGATGAACATCCCGTTTTTCGGTTCCTGGTGCCATTACTCATTGCTGTACCTATGAGCGAGTCGTCGCGGAATTTGTCAACGTAAATCATTATTAGGCCGCCTTTCCGGGCGTTACTCACAGGCTCATCATTCACAAACCAAAACAGTCCTGTCATTCACGGGACTCTGCTTTTAACTGCGGTTCGCCTGCTCCTTGTCTGATATAGGTATCAGAGGGTGATTGCCAACGACAAAACATCCGAATGGATACCAGCAGCATAAGGTGTTCCAGAAGGATCTCTCCTGGCTCCACTTTTCACACTTTTCATTAACGATTTACGATTAACCGCTCAGCCTTCGTTCCGGCTGCCTTCTATATGCTGGTGACGAATTTTTTTTTCTTCAAAATTCAGTTGCCAACTGACAAGCTTCTGTGGCAGTATACTATCGGTTGTCTGTCGGCCTGGTCTGCCAAATTGGAGCTCACCCTGAATTCCATTAAATGCAAATCGTTCACGATGACCCTCAGTTGCGCCCGTCCGGACATATTTTATCAATGAAACATAACTGAAGCGCGTGACTGGGCTCAGAGACCCGGATGTCATTCTCGACACTGAGCTGACATTTACTTATTACATTTCGAACAATGTCAGCCGAGAAAACCGATCACTACGTGTCCTAATTCGGTCACTTTAAATCGGATTGAGGGGCTTCAAATGTATTCGCATAGGCTTGCACACCACGTATTGTGTCAACGAGTGCTCCAATTCGGGTCACTGCAGTGTAATGCGGCATGCGTGGCCAATTCCCAGACATTATAAGTTAATCGAGTGCAGCACACATTTCTCATTTTCCTTCAAACTCACTGTTATTACTGGCGAACTGCCACGCTCTCCTGCACCATGACCTGTTGCACCCTGTTGTTCTAGTACCCTGCATTCACCAGTTTCATTTCATTTCCAACACCACGAGTAGTGTAACACCACGAGTAGTGTAACACCACGAGTAGTGTAACACGGACTCCTTTTCCCTCGCAACACTGGCCGGGCTGCGCTCCTTCTTTCTATACATCGCCCGCGCGATCGACCCGCCCACAATCTCTTCGCGGTGTCTCGAGCGCGGGTGAACATCAGTATGGTGATGAGTGTTGGTGATGACGCCGTGAGAACATCAGTGTGGTGCAGGTCCCAAGAGCGAATAATTGACATTTAAGTAGCAGAGCTGGCAATGCAGAGTTGGTTACTAGTGATTGCTTTGCGTTTTAAGTTCGTGAGAAAGCGTATGCATGGTTAATGCTAGTTCGGTGCGCCTATGATTTATTGTATGCCACATTTTACTCTAAGAATTATAGTTTAGTTATTGCCCACATACACAATTATAGTTTAGTTATTTGTATTTTGCTTCACACTCTGGCGTTCCGAAACCTTGACTTTGCCTGTAAAGGCGGCCACACACTGGGCCATTCGGCTCGCGATATCACTGCAACATTTCACGGTTCCGCGGTGTTCAGCACAGAAAAAGCTCGTCCGGACCCAATATTTTGCGACATTCCGCCAGCGGACACGCGCCGAATGGCGCAGTGTGTGAATGGCGCAATGCTTAAATGGAGGCTTCTCCGCTGTTGATTTGGCAAATAAACAATCAAATAAACAAACAAGCAAATTGGACAATGATTTACCGACGTGTGTATCACCACAATGGGTTCGGCCAATCAGCGCGCATGTTTGGTGTGGGAGGTCAGTAGTGTTTAACGACCACAGTCAGCTGAGTGATGGGGGAGGTAGACGGGCCTGCAGGAGGAAGACCGCAGGCGGTCCCGCAAACAAGGGTGTTTACCAAAGCAGCCGATACTGGGGCCCACAGGCGGATCCAGGAAGAAAGGAATGTCGACAGAAACTGAACAGATATTTAAGTTACAGAATGCATACATGTCTGCATTTCTGTCGATGAGCCATTAGTGAGCAGCAGCAATTCCAATCACAGTTTGTGAAGGTTGGTTTCTCTGCATCCGCCTCTGTCACTAATTGCTTCCCACCCCGACCCGACAGTGTGTGCATAGAATAGACCACTGGCGGCCGCATACGGCTGATAAAAGGGGGGGGGGGGGGGCAACATGACCGATGGCAGTGTTACGGCAGGGAGGAAGGGAAGCATATGCATAGGAACAGGGGGGGGGGGGGGGGGGGGCATGGCTCCCTCACATTTTTTGCCATTTTGTTTTCTTATAAAATATTGTATTTTGCTTGGTGATAAAATTGTTCGATGGCAAAAGGTTTGCCAGGACGAGAAGAGCCCAAATCTGCAATGAAATCTTCCATACGGGAGTTATGTTTCTATCAAAACGAGATCAAAGTTTCAAAGTTCCCCCCCACACTTTTCGTGGCGTTCCTACATCCTGGGGGTGGAGGAATCTGCGGAAATCAAGCCAACTGGGGCCGTAACGCAGAAAAAACGTACATATTGAACGATATTTTATACCAAACTGCTTCCACTTCACAATCACAGCTGTTGTATTACCCGCACCCCGCTGGGGTCTCCAGCCGAACTTTCCCCGCTGGGAGGAGGTCAATTTTAGCCCCCCCCCCCCTCGTATCTTCCGAACCAATAACCGCAGCGAGACGCGCAAGGTAGCGATCGAAAGTTCGCAATGAGACGACTCTAATGCATACCCGATTTAAAAAAGTCACATGTCAGGTCATGGTCAGGTCAGACGTCAAAATCGAGGTATTTGAGTCGATGGCCATACTTTCCATTCAAAGCCTTATATTGCGACTATTATCGCAAAAAGTGCTCTGAAAGGTATAATGCATCTTCCGCATAAGCGAAAGTGAAATTGTAAGCTAAGGTCAAAGTAAAGGTCAGGTCACAAAGGTCACTATTGGCAAGAGATCTACGAAGTTCATGCGACACATGTTTTATGGGTTATTGTACACGTATAATTCGATAGTAGTAGCCATTTTCACAATCTGACCCCATATCATTGCCCTTGGGTGAAGTTCAGGTAAAGGTCAGGTCACATAAGTTCAAAATTTGAAATTGATTAATATACATAAAAAACATGTTTCTAGACCTGTTTTGTCTCAGAAATACAGTGGTGGCATTTATTTGTCAGTATCTGGTCATTAAAAGCAAAAAACACGCAAACGTGGACAATGACGTCATCATCATCATCATCAGCATGTTTATTAAACATAAATGAAGTAGTATGTGAACATAAAGCAGAAGGGTACAAAAGCAAAAGCTTAAATCAAAGCACCCTGTCTGAGAGAAACAAACGTTAAACTGCGACCGCCGCCACGGTACAGTCCGCCCAGGTTCGTTTACTTTGCCAGCCCCAGTGCGCCCCGCCGGGGAAGTCACGTCCGCTTGCTAGATGAGGCTACAAAGAAGTTATGGGCTTGCGATTTAGTAAAGGTCAATACATCGGTTAGAAGCACGCAAGACATTTTGAAATTGGAAGGCCACCCCTCCCCCCGACCACCATCGTTGTTGAGATCTGCGCCGTATAATAATATTTGTAGTTGATCTGAGGGTAACTTATTTCTTAACCCTCGCCATACGGGAGCTTTTTTTCACCTTCACCCTACGGTGGGGGGGGGGGGCTGACAGCCCCCCTGTTTACTTCAAAACCAAGCAACTTAGAGAAATGCAGTAAGAACCAGCATGTTGCCTGTCATGAGAGACATCTAACAGTATTTTTTATTCAGCGATTTTTAGGTTTCAGGTCAACGGGTGACCTTCCAGGTCAAGTGAATGACCTCGGATTTACCACGTCCAGAACAGCGATTTTGTTCAACAGAAAACCTCAAAATTAGAAATTGATAAATGTAAATGAAAAGGCATGTTCCTAGACCAGTTTTGCCTCAGAAATACAGAAAAGGTAATTTTTTGTTCGTATCTTGTCAAAAAAGTCAAAAAAGTTATTTTAGAAATGACTTCATCAGTTTCTTACACTTAGGGAGCCATCACTCAGTCAAAAATGAAGATTTTGTTTTGAAATTTGATATGGGTATTGTCCATATTTAGTTATCTGACATGCATTCCGGTTTTTCTAAAATCTTTGAAAATTTTGATTTTGTGGGGATTTTTCCAAAAAAAATCAGATGTTTTTTTTTAATTTTAGGGGTCAAAAACCCAAAATTGTGAAAATCTGAGATTGCCATTTTAAAGATATTGCCATTTTGTATCTTCGTTCAATTGCGTTTGCAATTTCTTTTAAAACTCTGTTTTCTACCATTTTTCAAATATGTATCGTTTTCCACCAACATGACGTTATCAAAACATGATTATCTCCCAAACTACTCAACCAATTTCAATTAAATTTTACAGCTTACGTATAATTGTTGTAAACTCAGCTACCGAAAATTGTAGCAAGATGCGCCGCATTTGTAAAAAGTTATTCAAGAAAAACCTCAGGGGGTGCCTGTCAGGCTCCCCCCGTAGGGCGAGGGTTAAGTCAAAGATTAAGGATTTATAAATATTGTTGAACAGTAAGCTTCTATGTTCTGTAAATTTTGGGCATGAAAGAACGTAATGACTAGTATTTTCTGTATGATGTCCACACTGGCACGCAGGCGAAAGTGATTTTTGAATGCGAAATGAGTTAGAATTTAGGTGGGACATATTCATTCTAAGTCTTGAATGCAAAATATTTACCCTTTTTGGTCCCACTGAATAGTAATGGGGTAGATCGGGCACGCCAAGCTGCTCGCAAAGCTGTTTTTTAAGTCCAAGTGTGTGAGTTGTCTTGTAGTGTTGTGTAGTTCATTCTATTGCTTGCCTGTTGTTGGAAAACATGACTTGTGGTATGATGATGTGTGGCTGGTTGCTGTTGTGTGCGTGCTGGCGTTTCTGAGTTCTCTGTTGGTGTCTTGGGCTCGCGTGTTTGGTAGTATATCTCTGATGTATTGTGGTGAATGTTGTCCTGGATTGTTTAGTTTATGGTACAATATTAATATGTGTATGCGTCGTCTCGTTGTCAGTCTGTCCCATCCTACTTCTGCCAGTAGTTTGTCGGTATGTGTTCTATAGAGTCCTCCAGTGACAAGTTTCGCAGCTCTGTTTTGTAGTGTTTATAGCCTAGTTGCGTCTTGTATTGTGATGAGCCCGTCGTAGATGGCGTCGCAGTAGTCAAAATAAGGTCTGATGTAAACTTTGTAGATTTGGTCAAGAATGGGCCTTGGTAAGTGTTTCGCTATTGGGTACAGAGGACTGAGTGCTTTGTTTATTTTGTGGCATGTCATGTTGATGTGTTGGTGAAATCGGAGGTCAGTGGAGAATGTCATGCCGAGATGTGTATAACTGTTGTGTACTGGTATAAGGTCGCTTCCGAATCTAAGTGAAGGTGTTTGGTATGAGCGTTTGTGTGAGAATGTCTGTTGGATTGTTTTTGTGGTGTTGAACGTGATAGCCCATTCTTGGCCGTACCTGTATATTTCGTCAAGGTCGCGTTGCAGAGTCTGTTGTGTCACGTGCAAGTCACTTGTTGTGTGTGAGGCATAGAGAGAGGATTCGTCAGTAAATAAAATAATATCGTTCTGCGTCCGATTAGCGAGTCCGTTGAGATAGATGAGTGCTAATAATGGCCCAAGTACGGAGCCCTGCGGGCATCCTGCGTTAATGGTTTGAGTCGCCGAAAGAGTGTCTCGCATTTGTACTCGCTGTCGTCTATCTTGTAAGTATGATGAGAGCCAGTCGTTGAGTCGCCCTGTTATTCCAAACTCCTTTTTGCATTTGTCCAAGAGTCCTTTATGCCATATCTTGTCGAAGTATTTATAAATGTCAAGATATATAGCTGTAAAGTCGAGTCCTGCGTCGAGTGATTTGTATAAGTTGTGTGTCAAGTATAAAAGTTGCTGTTGAGTACCGTGACTCTGCCGATACCCACTTAGTTTGCCAGTTAGGAGAGAGTGTTCAGCGAAATTATTATAAATATTCTTGTACACAATTTTTTCGAAAACTTTTGAAAAGGCCGAAAGTATGCTAATTGGTCGATAGCATGAATGGTCGGATGGTGAACCTTTCTTTTTTAATATCGGTTTGACCTTTGCTTCTTTGAACTTAGCTGGGAATTTCCCTAATGATAGAGACTTGTTAAACAACTGCGCTAGTGGTTTTGAGATCAAAAGAGCAATAAGTTTCAGCAATTTACAAGTAATCCATCAAGGCCAGTCGATTTGTTTGAGTCAAGACTCAAGGGAGTTAAGAATCCGAAGAACCTCACTTTCGGAAGTGGAAATATTGTCTAGAGTGGGTACCGGCAGTCCATCTGAGGTGTACGGTGGTGATTCGTGGCTGTCTGGAATGTTGAGAGTGGATTGTGCAGCGAAATTATTATTTAATAGTGTTGCTTTTTCTTTGTCGTCATTGATGATATCGTTTTTGTCAGAATGAAGGGGAGGAATGGTGTCGTCTCGTGTCCGTCCTAAAATCGTGCGTAATGTGTGGTGATATTTATAGGGCTGGTGTTTGTGAGGCAGTAGTTTTTTAACTTGGTTTTGCAAATACTCGTCTTTAACCCTCGCCCGGGTAGGGAAAAATCACTACGTGTTCGGGTAGGGTACAACCCCCCCTCCCTTAGTGTTTCTCCCCTAATTGAGCTAGAGCTTTGATTCAAAGACGAGCGTACTGCTTGTGACGAGAGGAATCAGATGATACCCGATTGTAAGGTCTTGGATTATTAGGTGACCTCTGAAGTCATGCCAATGATCCTAATGTCATCAAAATTGAAAAATGCGTATAAATTGAATTTTATCGAGCTAGAATCGTGAATGAGCATATCATAATGCTTAATGGGTGACAAATTCGTAATCAGCGTCACAGAATGTCCTAAAAACTGCCAAATTCCAAAATGGTCATTTCAGGTCATCTGAGGTCAGTGACCTCGGTTAACCTGTGGAAGTGCATGACCCCAGTGGAACATATAATTATGTAAAATGCATCCCAAATTTGAAATCAGCGTCACAAAATGTCCTAGAAACCGTCAGAAAACCAAAAAAGTCATCGGAGGTCTTCGGAGGTCAATGACATCAGTTGACCTCTGAAAGGGTCAATCGAGGTCACAATTGCAGTGGAAACCACAACTGTCACCTGGAAACACCTTTGCATATGCTCCTGAACAACAAACACTCGAAAAATGCAGAAGTTACAAGCATCGATACTGCGGGACGCCAGTTGCGCCTGACATGACTTTGAGAAACAAGTCATATGTCACGGGTCATGTGGGTTAGAAATTCAAAATTTCCCGAGTATGTGGGATTTTTTCTTCTTCAAAAATAGGGTAATGAAAGTTGCATCAAAATCGGTTGGAAACTACGCGAATTATTCCAGAAAAACCGAGGGGGGGGGGGGGAGTTGCATCCACCCCCCTACCCGGGCGAGGGTTAAGCCGTCTATTTAAAGCTGTTACCTGATTTCTTTGATATCTCCTTCTTTCCCAGTTGAATTCGATCCCGGTTTGGTTTGCGATTTTGAATAACCTGTCTCGCTTCCTAATATTTCGCTTTAGCTCTGAAGTTATCCATGGTTTGTGTTTAGTTTGATTGGTTTTGCGTCGAATATGAATTGCGGCGGCGGCGGTGTTGTGTCTTGCAGATATGAATAAGTCGGTTGCCGTGTCTAAATCATTATTTAATATATGTGTCCAATCAGTGTTAACCCGCGACTTACTGGGAGGGGGGGGGGGGGCTATTTGTTGCCCACCCCTCCCGTTATTTCGCAATAACTCCTAAACCAACAAAATTATCGTCACCAATATTCCAGTACCTTCTCTCACATCAATTCTACACATATTGGCCAAAGGAAAAAGAAGAGGTTGTGATAGGTCAACCGGAAATGACGTCAGAATGACGTCATGTTCTTCGGCTTGTGTTGAAAAATAATGGTTTTCGGAATTTTCACAGTTGTTGGTGATTCTGTTCGGTTGTTTTATTAGCTGTTGTAAATCTAACGTTTCTGTAGTGTCTTTTAGCTTGTGGTCGAAAGTTGTGACGCCGTTGTGTTGATATATTTGATGATCCAGGTATATATTTCCTGCATTAAGATCCCCTAATATGAGTGTGGCTGTCGGGTTGTGGATCTGTGTTCGACATACTGATTCTGTTAGGCTATCAGTTAAATTTTCAAACTTTTCCGTCGTTAGGTTAGGTGGTAAATAAGCGCAACATACATACTACTAATGTTAAACTTCGAGTTTTGATTTTGACCCATATTCACTCTTCATCACCTATTTCTAACTCAGGTAGTCTTTGGAAAGGTAGTGATGTGTGAATGTAATTTGCTACGCCGCCGCCATGTCTGTTTCTATGTCTAGTCAGGACTCAGGGGTGTATGGAAACCTTCCAATTGGTATAAACTGCTGGCTATCGTGTCATTCAATTTAGTCTCAGAGAGTGACATAATATTTATGTCATTTGTTTCGACAAATTGCTGAAGCTCGTCATTTTTTCCCCGGCAGTAATACTATTGATGTTAATGTATGCAATTATTCTATTTTGTTGCGAATGTGTTTGTAGTGGCCCTGGATTTGTTTCAATACCGCTGATGATGAGCAATGTGTGTATGTCTACGAACGTCCCAAGTCTACTCCAAAGTCTGTTTGAAATAGTACGCTGAGTGTGATGTAGGTTGCGTTGTGCGTGGCGTGGCTGAGTGTTCGGTGGTGGGTAGTGTGGGACTAGGTTATGCCCGCGAGCAGCTGGGAGGGCCCAATACCTTCCTGTTTTGAGATGACGCGTCTCTGTCTGGTGATGGCGCTCCAGATGGCACTGGGGGTCTCCCAGACAACGGTGGTGGTCGGTGAACGGCCCACAATTCAGATGACTGGATGTCTATGTGAACGGACTTCCCCAGAGAGGCGCCGGTGACTGGAGGCACCGAGTGATGGTTTCGCGTCATAAGTTATTCATACTTAGAGAGCCAGAAGTCAGTACAACAAAAGATATTGCTTTGAAATTTGGTTTGGGTATCGTCCATACCTGATTCTCCAATAAACATCTCGTTTTTTTACATCTTAGAAACATTTCATTTTGTGGAAATTTTCCGAATTTGTTTATTTTTTATTTTTATGGGTCAAAAACCCAAAATATCGAAAATTCCAGATAGCTATTTTGAAGAGAATGTCATTTCCGTCCTTTTGACGTTTTATTTGCAATGTGCATCAAAACTCTATTTTCTACGATTTTCCCAACATTTATCGTTTTTCCACCAAAAAATGGCATCACATGATGTCATTAAAACGTCATTATCTTCCAAAGTACTGCAGTAATTCCATTGAAATGTCATTAGAAGACGTAGAATTGATGCTGCTTAAGGTACTCAAAGTTTCACGTCGATATTTATTATGCTTTTCAAATTATCGAGAAAATCCAGGAGGGGGGGGGGAAATTTACCCCCACCCAGCGAGACGTGGGTTAAGTGAAATCGATCCATTTTCATCACAGCAATTGAAAGACAGCTCGCAAGATAGCATCTCACGCACCAAGCACCATCAGGTTCTTACAGGTGCATTTGAAAGGTCAAGCCGACGGACTCCCGAGGCTGCAAAGCGATCCATCACCTCGGCGGTGGTTGGGAGCTGCTCGCGGCGCGTTTGAATAACCACCAGTGTCTCCAGTCGGTCCTCGACCATCGTCGCCCTGAGCGCAGCCAGGATACTCGTCACTTTGGAGAAGACGCACTCTGCCTCCGCCGTGGACACCCGAAGGACGGCCAGCACTCGCAACAGCGCATGGACGCTCGGGAAGATGGTGGCAGGGCACGCATTGAGCGCCGCGATAGCCGTTACCGGAGCGTCATCGCTTCGGTCCCGCCACATGGCTGCTGACACGCTTAGCTCGGCCTGCACTTGGGATTCGGTGACGTCCGCCAGCAGCCCCCAGTACCGCTCTTACGCGGACTGGATGTGGCGCCACTCGGTGGCGCTGGCGACGACGCGTTTCGGCAGGATTCTGCTGAGTCCTGCCGCCAGCTTGGTGGGCTTGCCGAAGCGCAGGCCGATGCCCTGGAGAACGTATACTCCAGCGCCGGATTGAAGGAGTTCAGAAGGGCCTTGACGACCTTGGCAAGGAAACAACAACGCCCACAACATACGACCGAGACGACCACACCTTTCACCTCAGAGAGGTGGTGGTGGTCAGATTCAGAAAGCCAGCGACTGCGTCAAATTACCACACTGAAATGGTAGCGCATAGATTGCTTCCATTTTATCTTTTCCTTCAAAACAACGTACTTTCGCACTAATTCAATCACACAGTGACTACCAAAGGTCGCACTGATTTATTCCGTATCGAAATTGAATACAACAGGAAAATCACGGTGTGTTTAAATAACAAATATGACTCCGGCAAAGGGGAGGGGGTAGGGACAAAAGATACATTGGATCCCCCTTTGAAGGTCAAAGGGGGGTCATGGCCTCCGTGCCTCCCCCCCCCCCCCCGATGCGGCCGCCAGTGGGATAGACTATCTCACAATCGGGTGATAACCGGAATACAAAGGAAACGCTGATGGCGTAGGGATCCGAGCGAATATCAGATGTGCCGCAGGTTGGAATCGTAACGTATAGGATGTGTTGCATTTCCAACTGAGCCACCGCCTAGACAAAAGGCTCATTTTTGTCCAGTCTGCATCTCGGAACACATAGATAGTGCGAGCGCATGGAGCGTCACAGCGCTCCGGTACGGCCACAATAATATGCAGTTATTCAAGGTGCATGCAACTGTGCTTAATACTTGGCCGAAACACATTGCGTTTGGCCACAACATGTTCCGTGGTATGATGATGTCGTGCACATATTAAAACAAATGAATCGTGGTATCGCGATATAATATTTGCTTATTATTTGCGCAAACGAGTTAAAGTCGGTTGATGTCCAAAAGAAGCACGAGAATTGCCAACAAGTTGACAACAAGAAATTATTCAAAATATCAATAGAAATGCACTGCTGTTAAAAATGAGATTAAATGCTCGGCCTCGGCTGCAACACGTCATGGCTGAGTAATCTTGTCGTACAATATAAGAACCTCTATGAAATTGTATTGTGGGATCCGTTTCATCTAGTACGCTGATAAATCACAAAAGGTCTCAGACGTTATATTACTAATATCTGTCAGATCCCAAACGCGGCTGTCAAATGTCATGTCTCCGATGGGATCCTGCATGCACCATTGGATTTTGTGTTACATTAAATGAAACAGTCCACCTTTAAAAACGATCAGGATTGATTGAGAGAAGCTAGAAATGAATGATCATGTTACTAGTAAGCCATACAAATATATATGAACGCGGAAAAAGCAAATTATAATGTCAGTTATTTAATTCCAATTCAGATGTTTTCCTCTGAATGGAGTGAATTAATGCGAAATCAGGACGTGCGCACGTGCGTGACGTATAATTTCCCTAAGAATATTGCTGAGAAAAGTGTTTATAGACGATTTTAGCGATATATCTCTCAAAGTTCATTCGTGCAATGAAGGGAATGGGATACTGAAACAGCATGTTCTTGTCCAGCGCTATATATTTTAATGTTTATAATACTTATTCCCCAAGCCATACCTTACCTTACCTTACCTTACACAATCGGGAATTTTGAAAGAAACATGCCTGTAGGTCCCGTTCTCGTCGAGCTAGTTACTGGTGATCAAGGCTCAGTCTTGGGTAGGAATTTGGTACATGATGGGGGCCCAATGTCGGTCAAGTCGGGATTTGAAGAGGTTGAGTGACGAGGCCTCCACAACCGACGGGGGGAGCGAGTTCCAGTCGTTGATGGCGCGGACGCTGAGGACATGTCTTCGGGCTCTCGACGACGCATGCGGCTTGAAGAGTTTCCAGGGATGACCTCGGTTTGTCCTCGCCGAGGCTAGGGTAACGAAATCCTCTTGGTCGATATCGAGCCCAGGGTGAAGCATCTGGTATATACCAATCATGTCGCCACGACGCCTTCGATGGTTCAGGGACGGAAGCCTCAGGTACTTCAGTCTATCTGGGTATGGCTTGTCCCTGATGCCCTCCACCATTCTAGTTGCGTGCCGTTGCACCCGCTCCACCAGTTTCTGATCCGCGCGGTTGAACGGGCCCCAGATCAAGTTCCAGTACTCGAGATGCGGTCTGACAAGTGTCTCGAACAGCAGGGGTAGGGTGTGCTCGTTGATGTTCAAGAATGATCTACGGATCAGGTACAGAATCTGGGTGGCTTTTGACACAGCTGACGATGCTTGCTTTCTGAACTTCAGTTCTGGGTCAACGAACACGCCCAAATCCCTCTCGGCAGAAGAGGAAGCAAGAAGGGTGTCTCTCATTGCATATGAATGCTCCGGGTTCCTGGGACCGACGTGCAGAGTTGCACACTTTACCTCATTAAATGCGAGCTGCCACCGGTCGGACCATCTGGCGATTGCGTCGATGTCACGTTGCAACTCTATTACGTCGTCCGGAGAAGCAATGCTGCGATACACCTTCGTGTCATCTGCAAAGATCTTGATTTGAGAGCTAACTACATCCGGTATGTCGTTAATGTATATTAGGAAGAGGAGCGGCCCGAGTACTGAACCTTGGGGGACCCCACTGGTGACGGGGGCCCACTGTGAGTGGCACCCCCGAACTACCACACGTTGCCTACGATCCGACAGGAAAGGCCCTGATCCACTGGAGTAACTGGCCGGTCACGCCATAGGCTTCCAGCTTCTTCAGCAGGCGCTCATGGGGCACAGAATCAAAGGCCTTACGAAAATTCAAGTAGATTGCGTCTACGGGTGTTCCCTCTTCGATCGATCTCCTCTAGTCCTCAAGGACCTCCAGAAGTTGGGTGGTGCAGGAACGGTTGGCGCGGAATCCATGCTGGTGCCGTGACAGATACCCAACTGAGGTGAAATATCTCATGAGTTGATCCTTGATCAGCGACTCCATAATCTTGCAGGGCAACGCAGTAAGGCTGATTGGCCGATAGTTCCCTGGAAGCCGCTTTTCCCCTTTCTTGAAGATGGGAACGACAGTGACGAGTTTCCAATCATGGGGTATGGAGCCGCTCACAAGGGACTTGCGAAAGATGGTGGCTAGAGGGACACTTAAGGTCTCAGCTGTCTCACACAGTACTCTGGGGTGGAGACCGTCAGGGCCGGAGGAGCTGGTCGTCTTAACCGCTTTCAGCTTCTGTCGGACTGCTTCAGTGGTGATCTGTACGACATCAATACCAGGGGCGAGAGGACGCCAGGGGGGCTCCGGGACATGTGGTTCCTCTTCGGTGAAAACACTACTGAAAAAGGCATTCAGAATATCAGCTTTCACCTAGTCCTGATTTTGGAGGATTCCGTCTTGATCCGGTAGGTCTTCAATACCTGACTTGGTCTTCAGACGTGAGTTGGTGTATTGCCAGAACGCCTTTGGATTGTTGTTGATGTCGGCTGCAATTTGTTGCTCAAAGTCTCTACGCAGATTTCTAGTTAGAGATCTAAGTTTGTTGCGGCAACGTGTGAATCTGGCATAATCAAGTGGGTCTCTGGACCAGGTGAATTGATGCCACAAGGTCTCTTTTCTCTTTTTGAGTTAGTTGGCTCTTCCATTAATGTACAGGTTCTTTTTCTTTGTGCGCAGTCTTGCTTTGGGAATACATTTGTCAACAGCAGAGGAGACTGTGTTCTTGAAAAAAGTTGTAACTCTCAGGAAGTTCCAAATCCCTCAAGACATCCCAGTTCACTTTTTGAATCATATTGTTCAGCAGCTCGAAGTTAGCTCGTCTGAAGTCTGACCTGGGGTTATCTGGTTCTCTCAGTGAGGAATAGCAAGCCAGCTCAAACTTCAAGATCACATGGTCACTGCTTCCAAGCCCTGGTAAGTAGTTCAAGTTATTGACCATCTGGTTGGTAGCAAGACATGTTGAAAAAGAAAGCAATCATTGATGACCTGGATCAAGCTATGCGAGTAGTGATTTTCAGGAGCAGTGGAAAACTTGTCATTCCAGTCAATATTGGGCACATTGAAGCCACCAATCACTAGCAAGTGAGATGGATTGGAGGAACATACAAATCTCAGAAGATCACCAAGTTCCTCAACACTCTGGTGATTGTTGCCAGACGGGCTTCGGTAGATGAAACCGATGAGAAGAGCATCAGCATTTACAAGTTTCAGTTTTATCCATACATGTTCCTTGAAGGTGCTGGATGGAAAGGTCTCCTGTGCAACATGTAGGCTACTTTTAACATAGATGCTAACACCCCTTACCACTTGTGCCAAGATTGGGCGGATTAAGCTCAAAATTAGTATACAATGTAAAACCAGGAATACAGAGCAGAGCTGGAGCAATGGGATGTACCTGGGTCTTTGGTATAACCTCAGCGAGGAGAATTATAGCAGGCTCATCACCAGCAATCAACATGCATAGGTCTTCTTTTTTGTTCAGAAATTGGTCAGCATTTGTGTACAGGATTTTCAGTCCCTCCCCGTCATGACTCGCAGTATGTCTATGTAGTCACCTCTGCTGTAGCACCCTGTCCGAAGGTGCAATTACTGATCCTAGAGCATTAGTGTTTTGGTTTTCCCTTGTTCGTCATAATCATACGTCAAATCAGTCAACCAGCGATGGGAGCCCACGACGGATACTCGTCCTGGCTTCTAGGACTCCAGTAAGCCAATTCTAATTAATTAAGGGGTTTCTATGAAGATTTGAAAGCTTCTCAAGTTTATTTTCTAGCATGGGCTACAACTTGACTATTTCAACTCAAAACCACATTTTAAAGGTGAACTGTTTCCTTTAAGCTTTCCCGTTAGATCCGACGTTTGAGTCGAAACATCTCCATTTAGCTTGGGTTTTCTATCCAGGATAAACGCACATGCCTGGTAGACTTCGTTACCATTCATGTTCAGGTTTATGCCGAGCAGAATTTGCTCCCTACAAGGCTGCTCCAAGGATGCTGGATACTGCTCCCTCTATTTTCCTCGGGTATTTAAAACACACAGCTATACTGAATCTTGGAGTCGTTCATAGCTTAAAATAAATCCCAACAATAATTAATATATCTATGCCTGTTGTGTCGGTCATATACTCTACCCTCTAGCCCTCTATTCGGACTCGGCGCCACAGTTTCCACCCGTGTCGGTGCCATCACGTCTGAAGGTTATACCCGCAGTTTTCACCCGTGTCGGTTATACCGGCAGTTTTCACCCGTGTCGGTTATACCCGCAGTTTCCACCCGTGTCGGTGCCATCACGTCTGAAGGTTATACCCGCAGTTTTCACCCGTGTCGGTTATACCCGCAGTTTTCACCCGTGTCGGTGCCATCACGTCTAAAGGTTATACCCGCAGTTTCCACCCGTGTCGGTTGTACCCGCAGTTTCCACCCGTGTCGGTGCCATCACGTCTGAAGGTTATACCCGAAGTTTCCACCCGTGTCGGTGCCATCACGTCTGACGGTTATACCCGCAGTTTCCACCCGTGTTGGTTATACCCGCAGTTTCCACCCGTGTCGGTGCCATCACGTCTGAAGGTTATACCCGCAGTTTTCACCCGTGTCGGTTATACCCGCAGTTTCCACCCGTGTCGGTACCATCACGTCTGAAGGTTATACCCGCAGTTTTCACCCGTGTCGGTTATACCAGCAGTTTCCACCCGTGTTGGTGCCATCACGTCTGCAGGTTATACCCGCAGTTTTCACCCGTGTTTGGTTATACCCGCAGTTTCCACCCGTGTTGGTGCCATCACGTCTGCAGGTTATTACCCGCAGTTTTCACCCGTGGTGGTTATACCCCGCAGTTTCCACCCGTGTCGGTACCATCACGTCTGAAGGATATACCCGCAGTTTTCACCCGTGTTGGTTATACCCGCAGTTTTCACCCGTGTCGGTACCATCACGTCCTAAAGGTTATACCCGCAGTTTCCACCCGTGTCGGTTATACCCGCAGTTTCCACCCGTGTCGGTGCCATCACGTCTGAAGGTTATACCCGAAGTTTCCACCCGTGTCGGTGCCATCACGTCTGAAGGTTATACCCGCAGTTTTCACCCGTGGTGGTACCATCACGTCCGAAAGCTGTAACCGGGATTATGAGGTCCTATAAATCGGCGGCCGGCGGGCAGTTTCGTCGCGTCGGCGGCGGTTCCGGCGCGGTTGGCCGGTGCGTCGCCTCGCCGCTATATCGCCGCCGCCACGACGGCTCCACAACACAGGGCGGCGGAGACCGTATTGGCGGCATCGGCGGTGGCGACATTGGTGGTGGTATTGGCGGCGGTATTGACGGCGGATTCCGCGGCGATAATGGAGGGCGCTGGGACGGCGGTGGTGAAGGCGGTGGTAGCAGGGGTGTAGGCTCCTATTCAGTTGGGGGGCCTTCAGCCCCCCCCCCCCAACTGGTGCTTCAGCCCCCCCAAACTTTGACGAAGAAGTGGGTCAAATCCGGTGAGAAATCTGCATTTTGCGGATTTTGATGGTACTTTAAGCGATTGTTTCCAGCTCAGCCCCCCCCCCCCAACTTGATTGGAGAAGCTACGCCCCTGGGTGGTAGTATAGTGCTGGCAATGGCGGATTGAGTATTAGCCGGGAGAATGTGGCTCGATCGATCCGGTCACACCTTGAGACAGCACAACATGCTTATTACAATGTTCTTCACAAGCTAGCGAATAGACCATTCAGTGCTCTCTATTCTGCAGGCGACACCTATCCATAGTGCGATAATGCGATGCAGCATACACCCACCCTATATCACAGGAGCCGCTCGATCAGAAACGTTCGGTAAGGATATATTGACTTCCGATAGCGTCTCAGCTTAAGGTCAGGCCGCACATGGGAGCAGTACAGTTTGAGAGATCCGACCACGGGATGGGAAATAAATCTTGCAGCTCGGCGATACCGTGTCGGACGGCGGAAGCCTTTGTGATCCATGTCATGTGGGCCGCTGATTGGCCGTCGCTGGCATTTCAGCGTGACCTGACCACCGACGCGGGTGGCAGGTGGGCGGCCAGCGGCGCGATCAAAGGACGAAAACGTGCTGGACGAATAGGAACAGTCTTGAATTCAGATAGACAACAAACAAACCGCCAACAAAAGATAGCTGTCTCCGGGCTCAGAAGCACTGCTGGCAGTAGCTGCAGTAGCTGCTAGCGCAGTAGGAAGCCAAAGACCGACTCCTGTTCTGAACCGACTGCTGACATGCCCGTTCATAGAACGTCTCCGGGCCCTGTTTCACCAAGTTCATATATTCCTACGTTCGGTGCCGAGCCGTACATATTCAGTGTTGTCATACCATGAGGTCATATTCTGTTTCAGTGCATTCCATGCATTTCCATGAACTCGACATTCTCTAGGAATGTGCAGAAAAAGGGCGGAGACTTTTCAACTGTTTTGAGATACCACCCTTTGAGTATGACAAGGTAGTGAGACAGACAAATGCCCCGAGGCTATTTCCATGTTGCTTGCGATAATGCGGGTTTTCTCTGGCCCGAGTGAAGTGAAATTGTGTGGGTAGCTTCCATTTGATGTGTGCATTCAGTTTCCGAGTTTTCATATCGATCTGACCTCGCAATGACCTCACATCACCTCACATGACCTCACATGACCTTACAACACCTGCAATAGTGTATAACCACAAATACTTATTACCAGTGCTAGGAACCGCTCTTAAATCACGTTACGCTATTGTGATTCATTTTCACCCTCCCCATTTCAAGATTCGGTTGCTCCCCCCCCCCCCACCCCCACCCCCACCCACGCCACCACCACCAACCCTGTGCGTAGCGTTATTTATGAACAGCCCCTCAATGCCGGCAATGCTGATCGCCGGCAATCTTTGTGTAACCGTTCTCGGAGGCCCGTTTGATGTAATGTGATTTTAGAGGCGGTAGACCCAAGACGGGACACTGGATCCTTGGGGGTATCGGGTGGCTAGGGTCGTCGTGCGATAACGAGAAGACGACAATGGCCGCGAGCGCGGCACAGGGAGGAGGATGGCCGACTCCCACCTCATGTTACCTATCCCGGCTCATGGTGCCGGTGGTATTGAGACAGTAGTAGCGACGGTGACGGTGTCGGGTGTACCGATGTCAGTAACAACTTAGACACAGGGTGGTGGTGGTGGTGGTGAGGAGGGGAGGCAACATAACCTTGAAATTGCAAATACTGCAGCCGACCTCCTAGCGGGCCACCTTCCGTACATATTTCTTCGGGGTCCCGGTGAAGATCTCCTTGACCTTCTTCACTCAAAAGTTTGGTACGTTTTCTCTCGCTTCTGCCACGGTTCCTGTTGTCAACTGAGCCATGGGCCAGAAACTTGTGCACAACGCTCAGAATTGTTCGTCTTTCAGGCGCTTTCCAAAGTCTGAAAAAACCTTTTTGAATTGCCTCTGTGTTTTTATGATCGATTTCGTCTGGAGGTAAAATGGCACAATTTGTGTTTTGTAGTCTGGAGGATAGGGCAACATTGTTGAAGGCCTAGCAATCTTTTCGAGATGAAATAGCATTGATCATAGTTTATTTTTTATGCGTGTGTACGAGCAATTAAGTTTTTGGTTGATCCTCCAGCAAAGGTAAACAAGAGGTACTTTTTTCTGGGACACCCTGTAAGTGTTTGATAGATACAAAATACGCAACAAATCGTGACCTTTGATGAATCTGACCTTAGAGGTCACCCGGACCTAAAAGTTAGTGTGCATGTTTCTTTCACTTGACACTACATGTGTACCAATTTTATCAAAATCGTAGGGGGCGGGGATTTTCTTGTGCGATC